>BGPR01002960.1:132331-154220 GCA_013235015.1 Araneus ventricosus
AAGATTCGAAATGCGCAAAATTGTCAGCAATATCGACAAAAGCTTCAAATTTCCCAATTGCATACATGAATAATTCAAAGCAAAAATGCAAATGTTTGCAGACAAGTGCTGATGAAATTTTAATAAGTGGAGATGTAATAGAAAGGCTAAAAATTGAAAGAGAAAATAGCAATGTAATTTCCTTGCAGAAGAAATATCTGGGAATTATATCACTGAAAATGCAACTGTGAGACAAAGTCTAACAGTAGGTGGCTATGTAAAAACATTATATTTATGGGATTAAAGCAAGCCAGAATTCATTGGGAAAATTATGGCTTTTGAAGGAGATACCTACAAAATGAAATATTTGAAAAATTTAACATGGGCAACTTTCATTTTTCTGGCTGTAGATGACACAGATTAGATAAAAGATGATCAAATAATAAAAATTTTAAATGAGCCACAATTTAACAGCAGAGGTCAATAATTTTTTAAGGAATAACCGATATACAGAATCATATGTTGGGGAAAAAACCTATTTTATTTTTTGCCAAATTTACTGTATAATTTGAGATTTTTTAATTCAATTAATAAAAAAAAAATTTAAAATCTGACTTTTACTGTTATAATATCACTGTGCTGCAACACATAATTTATTTTTTTAACATTTGCTACTATATCAGATTTACATGCCCATTTTACCCCACAGCCAGGTAAAATGGACATACAAAACAAGTAGTTAAAAACTATCCCCCAGTAAACATATATATTTCAAATTATTAATGAAACTTACTTAATTTTACTCTTAAGATGTGTAATGCTGAGAAAATAAAAGGAATTAAAATGTAATATTTTGACAATACTTTTTAAGTGAAAAGCTAAAAGTAGGGCATTTTCTACCCATTTTACCTCGCCTGACCCTATATAGAACTATATATAGAATACTTAAATATGCTTAAGTTTGCTAATGTGATGGAGTTATTTCATAGTTTATTTAATTAATTATTAAATTTATGTTTAATTATTTATTAAATATATACAAATGTATAAAATGTTCTTATGTCACTATTTTACGATCATGACACTTATCACACCATTATTTTCGTATGCCACTATCTTTGATAACAAGTTGTCATCTGACATTAATTTTTGATCACTGTCATTTTTCAAAACAAGAGAAATTGATAATTTGGTATTTTAATGACACTTTAGAAAATTGAAATTATTGCCTATGTAAATCTTTTTTTATTATTTATTTCAATGATTTTGTCTAATGAAAACAAAACTTTGAAGCGTGAATAAATTTCAAAACAATGATAATTTGAATATTGTCATTACAGAATAAAATTGATTTTTAAAAATTTTATGTATGGTAGAATCAGAGGAGTATGAAAAAGACTACAATAGCCGTTAAATTATTTTAAATATTGGTCAACAAGAGTAAATGGTTTGTCTGATTGGAAGAGCATTAAAATGGATCTATCCGTGAATTAAATGGTAATTGAATTTTGAAAGATCATGCTTAATCTTAATGTGAACTGAATTTGAAGTGAATTTATTATTTTAAATATTGATCAACAAGAATAAATGGTTTGTCCGAATGGAAGAGAATTAAAATGGATCTATCTGTGAATGAAATGGTAATTGAATTTTGAGAGATCATGCTTAATCTTAGTGTGAACTGAATTTGAAGTGAAATTCCTGGAGACAAAAAAAAAAAAAAAAAAAAAAGTTATTTTACTAGATTGTATCACCACCCTTTTGTTAATCTCAAAATGCAGAAATGTTCTGAAAGGAAAATTGAATATGAGATAACAACATAAAACAGTGGATTTAATCATCTGCAGATAGGATCAAATGGGCAAAATTACACAAAGGCTAGACAGCTATATTTTGATATACTCGGATGCAAGACAAGATTTATGGTTCATCCCAAATGAAAAAAAAAATATTGGAAATCTGAGCTGTGTGTTTAGATTGAGAATTGATAGATCTTATATTTTGTTTGTTAGAAGAGAACTGTATCTTGATTATGAAATGAACAGTGTATCAGAGACAGAATTATATATTTTTCTACTATTTCACGTATTGAAGTAAACTTATTTTTGTGTCGAATTACTCTGCAGAAACATGTTTGGAGAATTCTTGAAGTTAATTTATTTTTATGAAAAGATGAATTATGTTTATAGTGATAAATTTGTACTAATTGCGGAAATATGAAGATATTTTGACGAAAATTGTCAAATGTGTTACAAGAAGAGGGTGAAAAACCTTTTGAAAGATATGCAACAGTTTTCCACTGAAGCTTAGGAACCAATCGCCCTTTGGCGAACAGTATGACTTTATAGCTGGTAGTGATGTTTTGGCTTTATGACCGCCATGTTTTTTAAAAAATTAAGTAGATAGCCCGATTGACGACATCGAAGTCCATTGGATTAAAAAGCTTCATTATATTTTCAAACACAATTCAAAATAGATAAACATTCATGGCACACCTATTTACAAATATTTACAGAAAGTTTTTCATAATAATTCTCTCATAATAATTTCATAAGAATAACTCTTGCCAATACATCCGGCATCATCAATCTTTTTTTAACACAAACTCTTCGTTGAGTTGTTTTCCTCATGATAGGTAAGCGAGATCTGCTGCACATGCTAAAATAAAGCTGCACGTGACACACCCAATTCATGCAGAAACAGGCATTTTATTTATAATTGACTGAAAGGATGTATTCTTCATCTCTACCTCTTGGCAAATTCGTAACTCCTAAGATCACTAAACTGTGCTTCATTTACTAAATTGTATGAAAGAAAACTTCTTTTGTAAGCTTGAAACTTGGTAGCAAAATACTGGTAAATGCAACTTAGTTTGAAACTGTTAAGAGAAAATGTAAGGGAGTAGTTAAATGTAGCAAGGATAAAGGTTAGGGATGATTTTTTGTATAATGCATATGAAGTGGAAAATTTTATTCTCTTAATCTGCAAAAGTAAGCCTGGTAAAAGGACCTTAGGTCTGAATTTCTGACACAAACCAATAAAAAGTTGCAAGCTATTGCAAAGTCTTTTAAAACTAGAAATCAAATCAGAAATTGTTCTTTTAGTTACTGTCAGTTGCTGGAATTAAGCACGTGAAAACATTATTAGTAAGAAATTTGTTTCATTTGAAAATATTGTCTGTGAATGTTCAGGTGTAAGAAAAACAATCACTATTTAGTCGCAGGAATTCAAAAACCAACTCCAACTGAACTTTCAATGAGTGCAAAGTCTGCCAGATTTGTCATTATAAGGAAAATAAAGCTAACAGTATATTATAAAAGGCACACTTGTGGAAAATGCTTTTACAAAACCAAATCTTTTGGCAAGAAAGTTTTTGAATAGTTTCATTTTAAGAATTAAGAAAAATATATACAAAATTTTAACATTTTGCTCTGAAAAACTGAAATTGTTTTTGTTTATTATTTGATCATTAGATATCAAGAAAATGGAAAATAAAATTATTTCACAGATGACACGTGAAATATTTTTAAATACCTATCAAATTGATGGATGTCAGAACTTTCAGTGCTGGTTGTTCTAGTATTAAAACATTTAATAATAATTATTATTTATTAAATAAATATTAAGAATCCTTACAGACTTTGTCATTCTGATATTTTTTTTACCTATTCTTAAGTTTTAAAAAGTTTCAGTAGATCTTTAGTGATTAATAAAAGAAATTTATTATTGATGTCAAAGAATCAATGTGGAAAGAACATAGGCTGGTCATTCCTGACCACTCCACATCCATAAATCTGTCCACTGACAGTGATTCTGATTCCCTCGGTGAACATCTTGCTAGAGTACGCTCCACGCTTCCCTCTCTGTACCTATAATCTACCAGAGTTCCACATACAAATTGTGACTGGCTTCCACATTCACGCACGGTTTTGGTTTGGAGTTGTCATGTATGGCCAATGATGCATGCCGCCTCCTGCAGAGTTTTCCACTGCAAATCATTAAGCCTTTTTGACTGCATAGGCAAAGTTCTTAACTTTGTTTTGAAATTATTTTAAGTAACTCTTATTCAGGGTGCGTAGTGTCATGAAAAGTGTTTAAATTTGAAAATCATTTTTAAGCACCTTAAAAGTGCTTACTTTTGAAAAAAAAAAAAGTCCTTTAAAAAGTGCTTAATTTTCTTTATAATTGCAAAAAAAAATTTTTTTTTTTTTTTTTTTTCTTTCTCCATACATTGAATATAATAAATCGAAAGCATAGTCATAAAGCTTTCTTTACTGGATGTATCAAGAAAGAAAACTGACGAAAGGGAAGGAATCCTGGGTGAGATAGATCCAGGGGTGTCCAGTCAATGAAGGCCCAAAATGGGGGTGAAAAAACAAATAATATAGTTTTGAAAATTGGTTCACATGTTTGTGAGGGGCTCCGGATGAACCTACTAAAAATCCCTGGTACTGAGGGGGGAGCTCACACCGTCATCTTGGATTTCATCCCTCCATTTTTTAGTTTTTCTTAAATAACTCGAAAACTATTCAGTTTTAAAATTACAATCGATTTTGCAAATTAAAGAACTTAAAATTCTCTACAAATACATGCTTTTATTTTTCTCTTACCTTTAATAGTTTCTGAGATAATGGGTCTCAAAGTATGTCACCATCTTGGACTTCATCCCCCTTTTTTAGTTTTTCTTGAATATCTTGAAACCTACTCAATTTTCAAATCACACTTGATTTAACAAATTAAAGAGCATACAATTCCCTACAAATGCATGCTTTTCTTTTTCTTCTAGCTTTAATTGTTTTAGAGATAATTGGTTTCAAAGTGGATGAATTTGTAAAAAATCTTAGTTGATAGTCCAATCAACGAAGGGTTTGAATAAAACGTTAAATCCTATAGTTTTGAAAATTGGTACAAATGTTCTTGATAGTCTATTGTTGAACATACTAAAAGTCCCCGGTCCTGGGGGGAGAGCTCGCACCTTCCTCATGGATTTCATCCCCCTTTTTTTAGTTTTTCTTGGATATCGAAAACTTTTCAGTTTTCAAATTACAATTGATTTAAGAAATTCAAGATCGTGAAATTCCGTACGAATGCATGTATTTATTCTTTTTCTAGCTTTACTAGTTTCTGAGATAATGGGTCTCAAAGTTTGCCACAATCTTCGATTTCATCCCCCTTTTTAATCTTTTTTTTTTAATATCTTAAAAACTATTCAAATTTCAATTACATGTAATATAGCAAATTAATGATCTTGAAATTCCCTACAAATAAATGCTCTAATTTTTCTTTTAGTTTTAATAGTTTCCGAGGTATTAAAGAAAAAAAAAGGGGGGGGGGTGCAGATGAAACCCAAGATGGTAGCAAACTTTGTAGCCTATTATCTCGGAATTTATTAAAGCTAGAACAAAAATTAAAGCATGCTTTTGTAGGGAATTTTATGTTCCTTAATTTGCTGTATCACCTGTGATTTAATGTTGAAGTAGTTTTCAAGATATTCATGAAAAACTAAAAAGGATAAAATACAAAAACTTTGAGACCCATTACCTCAGAAACTATTAAAGATGGAAGAAACATGAAGTCGTGTGTTTTTAGCAAATTTTATGCTCTTTAATTTGCTGATTTTGTTAAATTTGTAAATTGAATAGTTTATAGATGTTTTTAAAACAACTAAAAAAGGGCATGCAAATCAAGATGGCGGCAAACTTCGAGACCCATTATCTCGAAAACTATTAAAGCTAGAAAAAAATAAAAGCATTTATTTGTAGGAAATTTTACGCTCTTTAATTTGTTAAATCATTTGTAATTTGATTGTTGAGTAGTTTTGAGATATTCAAGAAAAACTAAAAAAGGGGATGAAATCTAAGATGACAGCGTGAGCTCCTCCCTCAGAACTGGAGGCTTTTAGTATGTTCAGAAGCCCCTCACAAACATGTGTACCAATTTTCAAAACTTAAATGATTTAATGTTTTTTTTTTTTTTTTTTTTTTAAAACCCTTCGTTGACTGGACTATTAATAACCTTTTTTTCCACTCCCTCTTTCTTCAACAATGGCCACCGCCGTATATTGAAATATTAGAATGGTTATCCCGAAGGGGCAAATTAACTGGTGATTTTTTAATTTTAAGAAATGTTGAAAAAGGTCACAGATTTTTATTGTTAATCTTATTAAAGTTTACTTAATTTTTGGTAATGACAATTTGCATTCTCAATTTTATTTGTTTGTCAAACCAAAAGGACATCCTTTATTTTAGAATAGGAGACGTGCAAATGCAGAAAACAAATATTAATAAATGTATATATTTTAATTTTTTCAATAAAAACTGTATTATAGAAGAGAATCTCCTATGTTTAGAAAATATGTGGATCTATGTATGTGCATGCATGTGCAAAGGTGCTTAATTTTTTGTTTAAGGTGCTTAAAAAGTACTTAAAAGTGCTTAATTTTTGTAGCGATTTTTCACTATGCACCCTGTTATTTAACCCCTTGGATCCCATGTATCAAGTAGTGGATAAATGATTTGTAATAGTATAAAACCACATGTAACCACATAAGGAGACATCAAACACTGTGATTTACTTTTTGGGGATTAAATTGCATACATATATTCTTTAGGCTGGGTTATAAGAATTGTTAAAATAAAAGTTAATTACAAATTTTCATGATATTGGCTGAAAATGTTTGTGGATACAAAACGATTTTTGACAAACATTACATGAATGAATAGTTAGTTTGGTTATTTTATTTATGTTACAGCTTGTATGTTTTCCTCTTGAACCTTCCAGATAGTATCAACTAATACATGAAGTTTTTCTGGTGTATTTTTATTATTGAACCCTTCTTCAATTTTGCATAGTTATCAGTTTGTTTTGCAAGAATTTCATCGTAGGATAATAAAGTGAAATGTTTTAGTCCTAGTTTTTTTTAATGATAGATATTATAAAACATTGGCAATTATAAGCATTCTGTGAATAATATGGAGCCTTAATTTTTTAAACCATGTGTAGTTTTTCCTTGTAAAATTATCTAGGTTTTCAGCATCCACGAAGGCAATTCCCTCTGGTATCCAAGGGGTTTAAAGATGTTTCATTCATTTCTGAATGAATAAACAATAAATTTATTTCCAAACTGTAAAATTTCAGATCTTCCTTAAGCAATCTTTGCATATTCTTATTTTCAGAGATACACCAACATCAGCTGGACCTAATTCATTTGGTAAAACAAGGCAGGGATTTTGTGATTCTAAGAAAGTTTTTGAACGTCAGCTAAAGGAGAAAATGGAACAGTTAGCTGATGAATAAAACAAATTTCTACGTCTAAAGCATTTGTACATTTTTCACCAAATCATGCCTAGTCTTGTCTGCAGTACTTTTGTGTAGATAATTGATATACTTGGCCCAGTGTTTGCTTTTTGATGTACACTACTCTCATGTAAAGTAAATCTCATTAACTGCCTGTTAAAAATTTTACCTATAAAAGAATAAGACAGTTCTGTATAACCTCAAATAAAGATGTAAATTTATTCATTGTTAATTGTGATTGATTTATTTGAAATCAGATCAACAACACAAACAAAGTAATTTATGTCAATAATTTGTGATTAATATTTAAAAGAAATGAGATTGAAAGTCAAGAATAGGTGCTCTGAAAACATTAAATAATTGTTAATTAATGACATTAATTAATATTTGTCCCTTTGAAGATGATAGATTTTACATTCTCTAGACATTGATTTAATACCTTAAGTCTTGCACCTGTCATATTGACATGCATCGAATTATCGCATTTTTAGGCGTGTAAACTAAAATTTAATCATTAATTAGCTTTGTAATTTGACTCAAAAATTATGTAGAATTCAAAAGCATCTTAAGTAGTCTATGCCTTAGATAAATGAAAATGACAGCTCCTTTCGAAAACAGAAGGGGTCATCTTATTAAGATAGCAAAAGAAAAAAAAAATGCAAGACTTAAGGGGTTAAATGCAGACATGTTATCATATGTTATTAGTGAACAATTTTTGGTTTAAAATGACTTCATCAAGTTCTAGCCTAAACTATACATAAAAAGTCACTAATGTCCTACTACATAATTTCTTTTTCTCTTTTATTTTCAAATGTCATGTAAAAATAGTTTATAAATAGTTAGTATTTTTTTTTTTTTTGTCAGTTTAAAAGTAATCTTAAGTTGAGGCATTTTTGTAAAAATGTTTAATTTGCATTGTTTTTTTCAATTCAGAAAATTACTATCCTGTGTGGTCATTTGATTACAACAAAAAGTTCATTTTAATGGTGTCAGAATTTAAAAAAAAATACATTAAGAAACTTGAAGGAAAAAGGAAGGCATCACCAAATCTTGTACTTCCATAAAACTGTATTACAGAACTTTTAAGGGAGAATAAAAGCAAAAGAAATAAACCTCATAAATAAAATTGCTTTAGAGAGTAACATAAAATATTTTCCTTTGTTTAAACTGGAATCAGTTTGACGTATATAAAAGTCTGTCAATACCAAATTTCATGTCAGAGCCTTTTGAAAGAAAATAGCTTAGATTAAAATGTCTTGTTCATTTTTTTACAAAATTATGTATCATTGTTTTGACATCCCTAATTATTTTTATAAGTATTTGATTTAATTTTTTATATTTAAATCCTACAACTTCAGAAATTAAAAGTTATTAGGTATGATAAAATTATTTTTTAATTAATTACAAATCTGATATAAATGTGTTTATTATTTTGTCACAAATTGAAATTTTCTGGTTGGTTGTGGGTTTTTGTGGTTTTATTTGCCTTTTAAATCTATAGCATATGGTTCAATTCAGGTCATTAATATATGTAGAGAGTTACTATTTATCTGATAAGAGATAAAAAAAAAAGGTAATATTTTTTAAGTTGCATAACATACAATTTGATAGACTTTTCATGTAGTACTCTCAAAGATGCTAGCTTTACCTATTAGCATGCTTTGTATGTGCACATGCAGCATTTCAATTCAGTGGACAGCTGCTAGTTTGAAATTTTCATGTTGTTTTGGATATATTAAACACAAGGGGTAAGTTTCATAGATACTTTATTAAGTAATATTTATATATATCTATATTTTACATGTCTTTCATCTTTTCATACATAGATATATGCAATTCATTCAAGGACTAGGCATCCGTGCATAGAGAATTCTCTTTTATACACTGTATATAAATAAAACATTTTTCATAGAAGTTTGAATGATTATTAACAGAGCTGATTGTTCTTTGGTTTTTTGTTTCCCTGCATTGCAATGTCATAAATGAAATCATTTGTTTGGAGAATCTCTCCCTCTAAATGAAAATCTTGAATTAAACATTAATTTAGGTGTATTATTAAAGGCACAAAAATATTTGAAAACTTATTTTCAAATTTTGTTTGACTAGTATTTTGTATTGTTTGAGGGACTAAGAAAGTGCATGCCTAATACCTCGCCCCAAAAGTTTTAGTTTTCTTCAAAAATAGATAATCCTCCTCAGAAAAGAAAATAACTTTTTACATGTAGAATGGTGTTTCTGAAAATGAATTAAATTTTAATCTTGAATAAAAGTAGTGCAATAGAAGATGGTTTTTCATTACAGAGAAAACCAAAACTTTGTTTATTATGTCATTCATTTATATTGAGAAACATACATTACTATTGCAAATACTGTAAAACCTCTTTAGTGTGTGTACAAGGGACCTCTCCAAAATGATGTATTATCGAATCTTGGTTCAAAATGTAAATAATTATACACTTTAGCTATACAATATAATAGTATAGACCTACTTTTTCATAATATTTAATAATCATATTAGTAAATTAACATGGTTTTAATTTCAGACAATATGGATAAAATTTTAAGAATTCCAATTTCTTTTTTTAAGTAAATGATGAACACATAATGATAATTACATTACTTATTTTTTGCATTAACCCTTCTTGAGTAACTGTCTATAGTTATTTTGTATAAAAATTTTATTGCAGAACACATAACAAAATGCAGTTCTCATTATTTGATGTATTGTAATTATTTAATATCAATTTAAATCATTTTATTACAATAGATCAAAATTAAAATGTCTGTTTTTATTGCAATAGACCTTTTTAGATTTTCTTGCATTTTAGGGAAGTTAGTAAGGAAATGCTCAACTTTTAATTTTGCTTCAAAACAATTCTGTTAGTTTTTGATTGTCATGACTTCTGATTTTAGATTCCAATTAAGTCACTGTGAATTGAACTTATATCCTTAAAAAATTTTCACCTGTGAATTTAGATGATGCACTATCGAATACTCTGACATAATAAATAATTATTTTTTAACATTGAAAGGAATGAATCAAAACCTAGGCAAACCTACATTTGAATGAGAATTGGTTACTAGTGAGCATTTACTAAAGAGGCTTCACTATATTAGATTTGTAGTTATCCATTTCCACAGTAACTGTAATTCAAAGTAAGCATAGACTGAATTTAACAAACCTTTAATTCTAGTTACTTTGGAATGTGCAAATCATAAAAAAAATATATATATTTATCAAATATTATATCATTTTATCATAATATAAAATATTTAAATTTTGTTCTGCAATGTAGGAAGTAAATGATTTTTCTTTTATTTTTAGCAGTCTTTCAGTAACCAATAATTTCATACTGTAGGAGCAGGCAGTCCATAAAAATATAAATTGGGTTAGAATAGTTGACTTGTTACCCAGCATTGCCAATTTAAAAGATCTAATAGATTTTTATAGAATTGTTAAGGGGAGGTCAATTGAAAGTCACTGCATAGAAGCTTATTCTGTACCAGTGGAAACTAAAATGGTGTCTTAACTTTCTGACTAAGTGTTTGAACCACTACCCGAGAAGTAGGGATGGTTGTTATTGGGAAAATAACTGGTTTTCGGTTATTCAGGTTTTTTTCACCTCCGGTTTAACCTGGTGGTTATAACCGTTCAAAATAACCAGGCTTTGGTTGTTTTTAATAAAAAATAAACGCTGTTTGTAGACCACGACCACTGACTCACCCATTCTGTTTAGAGTCTACGAGGATAGACGGAAAACACTGTAGACAAAAATTTTTATTAATATTGTTTTTACAGGAAATCAATCCATTGGCCAATATTTATCTGTTCATAAAGACTTATTGTAATCCGCCAATCATCAGACGCCTCGAGGAAGTGGTTGTCATTGATTGGTCTAAGATGATGAAATCCAAAGCTTCATAACTTGGTAAATTTTAGTCTCATCAAACTTAAAATCGGGCCTGTCTTCCATTCCGTTTTTTTTATCCGGTTATTGGATTTAAAAAATAACCGAGACAAAAAATGAATAACCGAAAAAAACCCTTTAACTGAAAAAAAAACAGATTTTCTTCTTAAAACCGATAGGTTTTTCCCATCCCTACTGAGAAGGTCATCAACTTCAAGTCTTAAACTGGCAAATTGCAAATCTGGAATATATTCAGATGGAGAGGGTGGCATCTGATTCTGCTCTTCATTATTCTGTCAACATTATGAAGTCTGTCTGACAAAAGCAGATTTCGCCTACATTATCCTCTATGCTTACAATGATCTGTAATTAACCTATTAACGCCCAGTGTCCTATTTATAGGACAGTTGCATTTCACTTCCTTAGCTGAACCAATAGCATTCCATTGTTTCTTTTTTGTTTTTTCTATGAAGTCAATAGGTATTACCAAACTCCTTAACAGTTTTCAGCAGGTGTATACCACCAGTTAACAGAATTTTGAAATCAAAGTATAGTCATTTTGATATTTTTTATTTTCCCTTTCATTTATTTTTGAGGTAATGCAAGGAATTAGAAAGCGATTTTTATTATTTGATATTTTACTGTATTTCAAAAATCTATTATTTCTGTTAAGAAAAATTTTAAAAAAGGATTTTTTGCCAATTTTTCAAAATTTTCTTTCTGAAAATATAAAAAGAAAACCAAAAAGAACATTTTTTCCCTCCACTTTTAATTTTACTTCACAATTAACTTAGTCTTGGTGTTTTAAATGTAATTTGATAGAAATTTATTGAAATCTATGTTTTAAATTAATTTGGGGATTAATGGGTAAAGCCAAAGTAGCATTTAATTTAAGACTAAAATCACTTGGACGTGCTCAAGTATATCAGGTAATAGGTAGATTCCGTATAGGAAATCTACCTATTGCAATTTTTCTCATGACACGACTCCCGGAAACTTTCTGTAGATCTCCACCGATCATGACCCCTAGAATCTAAACCCACCTTTCATTCATAAGTTTATATGTATATAAAGATAACGCTTTTGCCCATGTTTTCTTGTGAATACGATAACTGGAGTAATTTTGATTTGATTTTAACCAGCGTGGGATATGTTGTAAGGATAGTGAAAATCTCGGTCGAGTTCGTAGATGGACTATCCAGCTGAAAGTGGGCGGTTGAAATTTTCATTTCCCCATAATTCCTTTGCAATTCAAAATAGAAAGAAAATTTCAAATTAGAAGAATTATCGCCTTATCATAATGAACAATTTTTCATTTAAATTTTTTCGATAGCTGCAATTACTTTAAAGTTATGAGCTGAGAAGTGTTATGATGACCTGCTTAAGCAACCGGATTTCGTGTTGGAGGTGATGAGGGCGAACGATCTCGTGGATCTGATCTGATTCAGATCAGAAGGATTAGTAAGAAGAAGAAAATGTTTTTCCCTCCCTTCCCCTACTCTCCCCATAACTTAAAGTGCCTTTCAACTTATGCATGTTACCCCTTGTTGGAAAGCTCTCGCCATTTGCAGTCTCTCTTTTTCTTTCATTCTTGCAGCTCTAAACCTTATTGAAAGAGAGGTCGAAATGTTCTTTTCCTTATATCTCCGGACTAAAGTAATCAACCTTTGCCGACGGGGATTTTTTTTCATATGGATTGAAATAACTCCATGGATGTGGCATTTAATTAGGAGGTTAAATAAATTCGTAGGTCAGGTGACTAAGCCAGCGGTGGATGCAGGTCTCGAACTTGCGTGACTCATTTGAAAATGAAAGTAAGGAAGTTTTGGATAAAAACCAATTCATATTGTTGTCATTCAAATTACAACGAGCATCTACTGATTATGTCATAATTTTAAAGACTGATACGACTGCACGAGACAAAGCATGATGTGTTTTTAAATAAAAAGAGGCATAGGAAGGGGCTTCTGTTATGTCTACGTTACTCACAGTATCACAGGATAGAAAATCAGAGTAGTAATATAGCACCAGAATTAAAAGACATTTTAAGCGTGTTTACCATTTCACATGGGCATTATTTTCATTACTTAGTTACGTTATACATATTCTTATGGATAATTGCCCATTTCATTTCGAGATGAAGCTATAGCACATTAAACACATTCAAAAATACATCATGCGATTTTTGTTTGTTATTTCATGGTAGTTTTCAAGAACAAAGATTTATTAATACGATAGACGTATATGGTAACAAACGAAAAAAATATTAATACCACAAAAAGAACGAGCAAGGCTGTTAACTATTAAAATCTTAGATTACTTTTGATATCTGCCAGCGAGTAAATATAATTTGAAAAAAAATTATAATATCATTGAAAAATGGACAAAACATATAAAGGATATTTAAGAAAGGGAATATAACGCACAAAAGGGATTGCACTTATTTAAAAAAAAAAAAAATCCACGTTAAATCGAGAAAATATTCGATGAAATGTGCATCATCAAAGGAATGTTTCCCAAGTGTGAAGTGGATATTTTAATAATAACAACTCTGGTTTATAGGCGAGAATGTATAACATTTTTAGATTTTTTTTGCTGGTATGCCAACTGAGAGAATAAAACTGGATTAATGAATATTTTCGATAAAAAATTTCCTAGTCCCTCTTTTTTTATTGTATTTTGTGTTTTGTAGGAACAAAAGATGGCTTTTTTTTACGAAAAAAAGAATCATTTGAATCCTATGTGAATATTTTGATTACAAATCGCATTAAAAAGAAACCAAATAATACTTCGGATTCGCACAGCTTCGGTATTATTATGCAATATATTGACAGTGTTCAATATGTATGTGTAGAGCTTCGATGGCAGTTGTTAACAGACGGATATGTTTTGGATTTTCAATTCCATAACGAATCAAGTCTTTGTCTTTCAAACCAGCTATGTGATAGAGTTCTGTACAGCCATTGCAGTGGAACAGTTTCTCATAAATTGGTAGACCTAAGGAAATCAACCAGTCTGAAAGACTGTTGTAATTGGCTTCTACCACTGGCTCGCAGCAGGAATCTGCCAGAAAATCGTTTGGAACCTATGGAGGGAAAAATCAAAACTATTAAAGAGCTAATGCAAGAATGTAAAATAAAAATGAGGTAAAAAATTCTTCATAATATTATTTGCGTTGCAATTTTCATGAAAGCGTTATGTAGAATGCTTTTTTTAGTAGCAAATAATACAAATATTCAAATGATATCTCTGAAAAAAATCAAACAAAATATTTGCATAAATTGATTCACTCTGATAATGAATACAGCGTTAAATAGCAATTGTTTCAATATTTAAAAAGTTCTTCATTCATTCTGTTTTATGAAATTAATAGTTAATTCACTGCACTAAGGAAATCCACAAATGCATAAAAATAAACCGCTTTTCCAAATAAATCCTGTTAAAAATATCTGTTATGTATTAACACTTCAAATGTAAATACAGTAAAAACGCGGAAATCCGAAAATTAGGATAAACCGAACATTTTTTAAAAATTTTATTAAAAAATGAAGGAATAATAACAAATCCGAATTAGAAACAAAGCTAATGTTTATTCCTAACTTAAAAGAAACATTTGAATTGGTATTTAAGAATAAACGCAGAAGCTTAATGAGTAGGAACAAAATCGATTATCTTCTTTTTGACGTAAGGAACTTAACCTGCTCGACGACGCGACTCTCCGTACTCTTTCACAGAGTATCCAAAGTCAATACTCTACTTCATTTCGTATATCAAGAGTATTTTACCAAATTTTTCGGAAAATCGAATCCCACGGAATCCGAACAGAAGTCAGCCCCAGTTCGGATTCCCGAGGTTCTGTATTTCAAGAAAACTCGAATACTAATGTATATATTCTGCAACCCGCAGTGGCGTAGCGATCGCGGCCAAGGGGGGTAGAGATTCTCCGGGCGCCACTCTTAAGGGCAGAAATGACGTTAGAGTTTGCCCGACCGGGGGGGGACACGACCTGCTGTATGGGGGACGAGTGTAATGAAATGGTCTCAAATTTTCGCCAGATTCTTATTTATGAACTACAAATGAATACCCCGCACAAAAATTTTTCCCCGACAGGGGGGCCAGGGCCCCCTCTGGCGACACCTCTGCTTAAAGGCGTCATGAGGACAAAACAATAGTAAGTTTATGTCACTTTTTGAAGTGAAATTTCATGAAGGGTTGAAAAAATAACCCCTGCCCCGCGTTCCAACTCTTACTAAACCTATGGTGACGCCTGGGGGGGGGGGCGAAAATCACATTATGCTCCTTACCATGAATCCATTAAATCCATGCCACTTACCTTCGCTACGCCACTGGCTACCCGCGACACAATATGAATTTGTAAGGTGACTAATGTCTATCTAAATCTTTATGTTACCAAGTGTGAAAGGTCACTGTTTCATACAATGTGAGCGCAGTGACATATTCAACATGCGAATTAAATTTCCTGTCTAGACTGCTGAGACCATCTCAACATTCGAACGCAGCCGGTAGATGGAGCTAGGTATGCGGTAGCGCTCCGAAGTCTCGGTTAAAAGAAGGAGGCATTGACGGAAACGTCAGCGATTGAAATAATTTGGAAAATGATTGAGTTCTTGAACATAAAAGTGAACACGCTAAATGTTTAAGGAAAGCTGAATGAGGATAATTATAAGAAAGCTGAATGATGATGAAAAAGCCACATACCCTAAACAAGTTTTTAAAAAGTATAAGGGGGAATTAAATGTTACAGTTTAGTTATATCAACGTCCCGTTTTGAAGCTACACTAGGGCTATTCTAGAACGGGCCTTCGAATTTTGAACCGTGGTCAAACGACGAGGACGGCACTTAGGCCAGTACCTCTTTCTCAGACTTCTACTACACACCAACGGGAAGATTTTTAACCCCTGTCAGATGCGCCAGTCCCGCATACATGATGGATCTTCTGCAGAATCGTGTCTCGAACTCGCGTCCCTCTGGTTTCGAAACCAAGACTCTGCCGCAAGGTCATCGAGGTTTCCAGGGCCATTCTGAACCATAGTTAGAGGACAAGGATGGCACCTGAGCCGGCACTCCCTTCTCCAAAACTTCTACACGACACCATATGGGGGACGTTAGAGCCCGACGTAATTAGCGTGCGCTAACCAAGAATATAAGGCCGATCTTAGGTAGAATCGAGTCTCGAACATTTGCTCTTCCAGTCTCAAAAGTCCAAATTCCATCACCCAGCCAACATGGTCTTCTACAAACCACCATGGATGTGGAACCGTAATTGAAAAAGTATCGTAATTCATTGTCTGAAAGGGACGAAGCCTCATCTACACATTTAAAATTATTGGCGAAACCAAAGAAAGAGTCCTCGTCCAGCCCCAACTACAGTTCGCTAATTTTTATTTCATACGAAAGCTTATGAGCCCTAGATACGTCATTAATTGTCGAATGCCCCCCACCACCACCCTCCATTTTCCAGAGAAATCGAAAAAACACTACTTCACTGTTTTAATACATTCCGTATGAAGAGAAAACCTTGATAGAGTCCCTCAGCTTCAACCACAGCACCAATTTCGCCAATTTTTATTTTATACGAAAGCTCGTGACCCCTAGATACATACATTATTAATGGTAGTCTGCACAACACCGTCCTCCATTTCCGAGATATCCCAAAATATAATTTTGGCAGAGTCCCCCAGTCTCAACAAATGGACCGATTTCGCCACTTTGCAACTATAGCTACGGGCATAACATTACTTGCGAACAGCCGGTCGCCGAAAGCGGTTGGTAATAATTTAAAACAGAAATGAAACACGAATATATAAAATGCTCATCCTGAACTGTCTGATTCTATACATATACAAATCTATTTTATATGTGCAGGAATTCTCATCACCAGTGGCGAATCCATGGGTGGGGGCTATGGGACTGTAACCCCCAGAGCTAAACAAAAATTCTTGATATTTTACAAATCACTACACCTGTTGGTTCTTATACTTATTCTTTTTTTAAAAAAATAAAACGTGGCGACATTGCTTTCTGGCCTGGCAGGATCGAAATTTTTCCCGCTTTCGTAGACATTCCACTCGTACTTGTAGCGTTAACGCAGTCGAGAACATTTTTTCGGGTAGTTATCTTATTGTGATTGTATTAAATTATCGAAAGCATTGTAGTATCCTTTGTGATTCTTATTGTCAGGTGAGTAAAGTTGAAGTGTTTTCACTTACATAAACCATGAGGTCACAAAGATACAAAATTTCCATGACCTCATCCCCCCCTCCCCTTCCAAAACCCTGGAAGCGTTTGTTCTTATACTTATACTTATTCTTTTTTTAAAAAAAATAAAACGTGGCGACATTGCTTTCTGGCCTGGCAGGATCGAAATTTTTCCCGCTTTTGTAGACATTCCACTCGTACTTGTAGCGTTAACGCAGTCGAGAACATTTTTTCGGGTAGTTATCTCATTGTGTTTTTATTGAATTATCGAAAGTATTGTAGTATCCTTTGTGATTCTTATTGTCAGGTGAATAAAGCTGAAGTGTTTTCACTTACATAAGCCATGAGGTCACAAAGATACAAAATTTTCATGACCTCATCCCCCCCGACCAAAATCCTGGATTCGTCACTGCTCATCACGTAATGGAAAACCAGAAAAATACCTGTCTGATAGAGGTAAGAGAGTGGCGTGCTGATGTATACTCACCGCGGGCCTCCCCCTCCTCTGCAGAGCTCGAACTCGCTCTCTGTCCAGTGCCTCGGCGACGTCAAATATGTCTTGTTGAAGCTCGTCGGCGTATCGCTGCACCAGCGCCGGAGGGATGCCGCAGAAGCCGGTCTGAAAACAGCACGGAATCGATCATGGAGAAGTGACAACCCAAGAAAAACCCTTTTCTATTGAGTTTGGTTTTAGGTGAGAAGACTTATGGAATGTCACTTCAAAGATAAAGCAGAGTGAGCGAATGTGGGAGAGATGGAATTCATATTCAGGCGATGAGTATGTGGAAAAGAGGCGAGGAAAAGATTTAAACTGAAGCCTAAAAATGTTCATTGTAGCGAGTGTTTAAATGAAATGACTCAAAACTGTCGTAATATGTATATATCTGTCAGATTGAATAGCTAATAGGAAGCGGTTACGCAATAGGGGGCATCTCCAAAATATAGATTTTGAGATATTTCATTGTTTTCACAAAAAAATTATAGTCTAGTCTAGTTATACAGTAAACGCTCGTTACAACTATACTCGATACAACGACAAATCCCTTTACAACAATAAAATTTTGTGGTCCCGGCGAATTTGCATAGAACATAAGGTTAATCTCCCCTCAATATAACGTTATTCTGTACAGCAATAAAACTCTGTACAACAATGGTCTTTTTTTAAAATCTCATCACCCTTTTCTTCTTCTGTAAAAATATTTCTTTTTCCAAATATCCGGAAGTGAAAGATCATACCACCCAGAGCGTTTCCCTTCTCGAAAATGGATACAATAACTTAGTCTACTTGAAGGCAACAGGTGTTACTCTGGTAATGAATCATAAATACCACAAAACACATTAACAAATCAAATGCTCTGCTGCTTTTGGCGTGTGTGATTCGAAGATTTCATGGAAGCTCTGTTCAATTTCTAAATTTCAAACGATTCTGAGTTCCAATCGAAAAATTTGATATTCTTTCATTCACGTCTGAATTCTCTACTAAGATGGCAACTAGCCTTTCAGGATAAACTTATCATAATTAAAAAAATTGATGATGGAATAAAACAGGTTAATGCTATCAAGAAATGCGGACTGTCGCAATCTACGATTTCAACTTTCGAGAAGAAAAGGAACCAAATTGAAGAGGTTGTGAATTCCAATGAAATCAACCCTCAGAGAAAACGACTGAAAGTTGCGACAAATGAAAACATTGACGCTGCCGTGGATTCGATACACATAAACATCGAAAATAAAGAAGAAGAGCCTTTTAAAGCTGTAAGCGTGTGACAATATTGCTGGCAGTTGGTGGGAAGTTACGGAGAAAACAATTCGAAATTGTTGGAAAAAAGCGGACTTTTGTTTCATGGAGGATAAGCAAACTGATAATGAAGAAAATTCCAAAAATAGCAATGTTTCAGATGCTGAAGAATGTGTTTAGAGCCTTCAAATGTCTTTAACTCAGCTTGAAGAAAAAAGTGGCAAAATGTCTGGAATTACAGTGGAGGAATATTTAACAGCGAATGATGATCTCACGGTTTTTTCAGGAGTTACTGAAGAAGATATTCTGTCCGAAATCACAGAAGAAATGGAAAATGATGATGATGATACAGATAACAAAAAATAAAACCACAAGGAGCTCTTCAATCACTTCAGTCCCTACGGACATTCTTTTCAAGCCTTTCATTCACAAATGATGATCATTTTCGTGCATTAGACTATGCAAACCTTGTTTGTTGACTTAGCAGTTTAAAAAATGAATAAGCAAGCGAAAATATTTTTTAGATAAATAAGCTTCTCAGGTACGTGAACTATTTTGATGTATAGCTGAATTTTCAAATTTTTGTATGCTTTAAAAATCATTAGCACTCTGGTGATGCTTTTTTCGAAATGTATATTGTTGTATTGTGTTCACATTAAAACAACCAAAATGTAAGTTTTTTTATATCCTAATTATATCGCCCTTCGATATAACAATATATCCCTTTATAACAATATCTTTATTTGGTCCCCAAAGTATCGTTGTAGCGAGGTATTACTGTATCAACGTCTCGTTTTGAAGCAACACGAGGGCTATTTTGGGACGGACCGCATAATTTTGAACCGCGGTTAGATGACGAGAACTTCTCTTTTCTGAAAGGATATTCTCAAAATGTCTTTAACTAATTTTGATACGAATATTTTGTCTACATAATCTTTTATAATTATTACCCATTTTTTACATGGTTTTGTAGGTTTATCATTTATTAATTCACTGAAATTAACATTCAAACAGTTATACAATTACCTGCCGAAAAACATTTTCTAAATGACAGACTAAATAAATTAGTTATCACACTGAATTAAAAATTGTATGCACTTTGTATCACATCAAGGGTCTGTAATTGGCTAGGAGCTCAAAAGGCAAATACATTTTTATAAGAAATAAAAGCATTTCAAATAAACATAAACGGAGTATTTTCTTAAACATATCAGCAATTAAAATTTTATTTAAAATGTTAAGACATGATTCACAATGTATCTAAAAAAGATAAACTACTTAAGCAATAATACGTCGAGAAATATGAGTTTATCTAATTCATAGATCTCAAAGTTGAAATCAAATTTTCCCCAAGTCTTACTAGGAGTTAAAAGCGGAAAATATTACATCAGTTCAGCACTGCTGAAATATTACTTGTGTACAAATTTTTAAAATTATCATTGCTCTGCACTCGTAAATCGAAACAAGAGTTTGATTACAGCAACTATTGCCGTAAAATTAATTACGAGCATACCACTATATTGCGATTTTTCGTTTTAGAAAGAAAGAGTGTCTCAGTGGAACCAGTATCGATTTTCATTTTCCAGCTGTAGGAACCAGATAATTTTTTTTCATTGTTTTTTTGTAAAGCAAAATAATAATAATAAAAAAATGTAGAGAAAAATATACTGCGCAACAAATACATATACTTTAAAGAAAGATAGACACTTTTAAGATTTAAATTTAAGATGTAAAGATAGATACTTATAAAAAATAAAGATATTTTAAGAATCCCCAAGTCTTACTTGGAGCTAAATCGGAAAACATTGCATCACTTTAGCACTGCTGAATAAAATGCGTGTATATCTTTTTTTAAAAAAATTATCCTTAGTCTTAAATAAAAACAACAGCTTGATTACTCCAAATAGTGCCATAAAATTAATTGCCAGCACACCATTATCCTGTGACTACCACTTTTAAAAAGAAAGAGTGCCTTGATGGAAATGGTATCCATTTTCATTTTCCAGCTGTAGAAATGAAATTAATTTTTTTTCTTCGTTCAATATAAGCAAAATAATAATAACAATAAAAAATCAGAGAAAAATATACCGCACAACAAATATATATACTTTAAAGAAATTAGAAGCTACAACACATTTTTTTTAATATCCACAGCGATTCAGTAAACACTAATACTTTTTTTCCTAGTAAATAAAGACATTTATTTAAATAAACATTAAAATATACAAAAAAAAAACTTAAAAATAGCAATAAAGTGGTTTTGTAGATTAAAAAGACGCTGCTACTTCTTTAAAAAGTTCATGCGCATATATACCTTTTTTTTCGGTTTTCTTCTAATGGGGCAAAAAATGGCATAATTATTTTAATTGCACTCAATTGTGAGAACAAAATAAGAACATTGTTATAGGACACAATTTTGTTTAGTGGATAGCCATTTTTTTTAAAGAAAAGGGTTGTCTAGTGAGAATGTTTAACTCATTAAAATTATAACGACACTCGCAAGCTTGCATCTTACGAATTAATGTCTTGCGCTAATCGAAAGCTGTGGATAATTTATTACAACAAATTGAATAAGTTTGGACCTTTTCCCGTTTACTCTTTGGGTCCAAAATTTGATTCAGATCTACACTTTGGGTCTCAAGCCCACCTATTAAATTTAATTTTTGTTGCTTGTTGTGTTTTTGAGGTACCTTGTTCACATGCGCACGGTGAACAGACAGATTTCCCTTAGACGAATGCTGTCGAACA
>BGPR01002961.1:0-81539 GCA_013235015.1 Araneus ventricosus
CCTCTGAGTCATGAATTTTTGAAAATATACTCCAAAATGTCAAAAATTCCTTAGGATCACCAGAAAACATCTTTAATTCGAATTTAGGTAAGTTTAATTTTACCACATCAAGCTCGGAAGAACTTTCCAAAAAAGATCCAGAATCTTTATTTAATAGCGTTTCTAACTTGGATTTAAGCTCAAGAAAATTATCTCTATAATCCTCTGCCGCCTGAAAATCAGTTTCGTATTCGGCAGCAGTGTCAGTATTTTCTAAAAGTAACGACGAAATTTTATTCTGAATCTCATCTAAACGTAAGAATTTATCTTCTAACTGAGAGTTCAATGCGCGCAGCTTATCGCCATCCTTGGCGTCTTCTTTCTTCGCCAAACATTCCTTCAACTTGTTCGCCGTAGCCGTAAACGAAGTTCTTAACGACTTTCGTTTTGTTTTCAAAGCATCCATATTCACATAAAACTTAAAATAGTTTCTTAAAATGATTCACAATAAATTCTTAATGTATGTTTATAAAGAAGAAATAAAGTGAATATACTTTCTGAAACTTAAATCACTTTCGTAAACTTCATATCGTAACTCATAAGCAGTAATTTAAATTATTCGTACCTGCACATTTTATAGTTCTGAATTCTTCGAACGCAGAATTCTGTCCTGTCGCGGACGCCAATTTGTTGTGACTGAAGACGATCTTTAATCTATAAACTATTTATTTTACATTTATGTACAGGAATTATATCAAAACGTAAACATGGATGAAATTCTACACTAATTCTTCTTCGTTGCCAGTATCGCTAGCTGAATAACAAGTTACATAATTAGAAAAGACAACAGGAAGTGCGAAATATAAAATGGGTGGCAACAACAATAGTAGCAGAAAACAGAGTCTTGGGAAAAGGAATATTCTAACCACTTGAAATGATATAGTTTGCTGTTAAAAGAACGAAATCTATCTCCATCTTTGTGTTTTGGGAAGCGTTCTAATATCGGTTGAACTGGTTTGCAGTTCCGTGAGCGTGAGATATCTTCTGGACCGGAAGGGATTGATATACATGCATTGTTTGTAGTATTTGTGAAATTGACATCAGTCTTAGTTCCTAGGATGTTTTCTAATTCCATGTCATCATCACAGTCATCAGTATCACCGTCATAATTTTCATCATTGTCAATATTTACATTTTCACTCTCAACAGATGATCTGCTTGAATCGCAAAAATCAGTCCTTTTTGATTTCGAAGAACAAGCAGTCCATGGATTTTTTCTTTTTAACTCTCCTGGCAATATCACAGGTGCCAAACGGCTTTGTTTTTGAAGCTCCGGATGTTTTGAGACGGTATGCTTTTTAACATAATCACAGTCAAATATATCATTACATAAACTACACTGTACTTTGTATCGCTTAATTTAGCACCGCCAGTGTTCTGTTTTCCTGACATATCGCTGTTGTGACAGACAACTCTCTTCCTTCAACGCAAAGACTCCAGAGGCTGGCTTTACACTGCAAACAGAATTTAGTCAATGCTCGGAGAATTCGACCCCCAGTTGTCAGAACACCAAGATAATTCCCCGAATCTTCTCCGCGTTATCACCCGTCACTATTCAAGATAGGACAAAAATATGAGTCATGAAAAAGGTGTATCCGGTCGAATTCCGACTGGCAATAAACCCCCTACGATGCGAGTGGATTGGGAAACTGACCGTGGGTCTCATTCCGAAAGACCGATATCCCTATTCTCTGAATCGACAGGTCATTTTCGCCCATGAGCAGAAGCGTCTAGGGCTCAACTATCCGTTTGCACCATTAAATCTTATAACATCTCTAAAGAAATAAAGAAAAATTGCCAATAGCAGGAATAATTGCAAAAATTTCTTCTGGAAGAAAACACAGAGAAAAAGAATCAGAGGTCTCACTCCGCAATTTGATCAGCGCCCCCACTCGCCATCTAAGAGAACTAGAAACCGAAACCATAACCAAAACTCAACGCCATATTGTTCTTGTGGATCGCAGCCTCGTAGTTCTTTGCACCAGAGACAAGCTTATTTATTATTTTTCGTTTGGATTTATTTAGCTTAGAATTATTATTTAGCTTAGAATTATTATGTTGCTTAGATTTTTTACAGTATTTGTTATCTTTTCTGTGTAAACTGTTGTCTGTATTTTTCAGGACCAGCGACATGGATATGAACGGCGAGAATGTTGGCCAACGGAAAATGAAATTCCGAAAAACAGAATGTTCAGTGTGTTATAATCGTGCATCGAAATTATTCTGTATTCCTTCAAAGGATGACATGTAAGTTTAAAAGAATTAAATATTTTTATTAAGTAATTTTTGAACCAGAAAAATAATCGAATAAACTAATATAGGAAACATGTTTCTTATTTGCATAGAGAATATTACTTTCGGTTTTTGCGTTCCTTTCTTATTTTATTTTTATTAATTATTCTTATTTCAGTTATAATTTTTAAAATTTTTCATCATATGCAATATTGATTTCTGTTATTATATTTATCTTTCGTTTTTATTAAGTTTCTGTAATTGAATATTTTGATAGATTTATTCCGACGCTCTGACACGGAAATAAAAAATACACTGCCATGTATTATTTTTAATATGTAAAGTGTGGCTCTCGGCACAGAGAATCGGCATCGAAATATGCAAAATTCGTTTTTATTTATAAATTACATAAATTTCGTCTTGTGCAGTTTTATGAAACAAGCGTATTGCTCATATGATATCATGTGGAATAATGCCTCTACTCGTATACTAATTATTTCTTATAAAAATTTCTGTATTTTGAGATTTATTTCGGTGTGATTTGATTTGGGAGTAAAAGTTTTTCTAATATATGCTATTATTTTACAGGTATAAAAAATGGTTTTCAGTGTTAAAATGGGATGTGCCTCCAGAGCAATTAAAATATGTCTTAAACAACGCGAGAGTGTGTGATCGACATTTCTCCGAATGGTGCTTCACTAGTACTCTCAGGCAAAAATTAATAAAATTCGCTTGCCCATTTACCATTGGAGACGATATACCATCTACATCAAGACAAACCCTTTCTGCTCTGCCTTCAGCAGCATCCCAATGCACAAGTGTTGAAGTTAGTGACACAGAACCTTGTTCAACGACAGAACTTTGTTCTCCAACACCTTCCCGTGACACTATTGGTCATCTACAGGTAACTCCAAAAACAAGAAAGATTAAAACTCTGCGATCTAGTGTATCAAAATTGAAAAAGAAATTATATGAAAAACGTTCCTCATCTCGTTTCTTGGGACAACTAAAAGCCAAGTTAGCGGATAAACCTCATTTATACAGCTTTGTTACATCTCAGCTAAAAATGCAATGCAGAGACATCAAAGGAAGGCGTTGGACTGCGAAAGAAAAATCATTCGCACTTCAAATTTATTTACACAGTCCCAGTGCTTATAAACTTCTAAGAAAGTTTTTCGCCTTCCCAAGTAAAGCAACCTTATACAGGTAAAATATTCATTTTTTTCTAAATTTGGAATCGTTTATCTTGTTGAGTACAGTATTTCTGAGCATTTAAATTAGCACTATGTGTATTGAAAAATAACTACTACCTACAATACAAGATTAATATTCCTATTAAATGTTTTTACCAACTTTCCTTTCAATTATTTCATTCATTCCTATAAAGGGATATTGTTTTAACTTTTCTGGACACCTGAATTTTAAGTAATCTAACCATAAATTTTTCAAGTTTGTTAGTTATGTTTTTATTGATTGTATATATTATATTTAATGAAATTTTAGTGTTTTCCATGTGAGAAAACAGTATATGTCTCGTATATAAAGGGACATTATGGTAGATGCTCCAGTTTTGCCACATTGGATCTGTTTTTCCAATAATTAACCAATAATTTCAATTTAACTAATAAGCAGCATTCCAATCCTTATTTTACTATTTTCAATCTGACTGGTTCATTTTTCTCAAACATGTGACTTGTAAAAAAATTAAATGCATGATCATGTATTGTATACTCACAACTGTTAAGGTTTTTGTTAAGGAACAAGTATTTGCAGTTTTTCATGATGAAACTCTCAGAATTAAATGATTAATCTAAAACTGATTACCCTTAGGGTTTATGGGGTAAGCTTTCTTTTTATTCTCATTTCATATCAAAATTAATTATTTTTAAGAATAAATGGGTGGTGGCCAAAATTGGTACTTTAAATTTACTGTATGTGCCAGTTTCAGCCATGCAGGTGGCCAAAAGTGGAACACTACATGTTCCAGTTTTGGCCACATAACTTCATTATTGTATTTTTAGCCATTACATAAATTTAAGAACACATGTATAAAATAAAATCAACTAATTTAGTTTTGTTTCTAAAATAAAAGCAACTGATTTAGTTTTGTTTCTAAAATGAAAAGTAACTGATATAGCTTTGCTTCTGAAATAAAAGTAACTGATTTAGTTTTGTTTCCAAAAGAAAAGTAACTGATTTAGTTTTGTTTCTAAAATAAAAGTAACTGATTTAGTTTGGTTTGTTTTCATTTTACATAGTAATGGCTCCAATTAAAAGTAAGAAGGCAGGTAGCATTTCCATAAAAAGATTTTGTTACCATCTAAAGTTGGTAATGCAGTTAAGGCCATTCAAAATGGAATGTCAAAAATATTTCCATTTTCAATGTTTACCTCACATTTATGTTAGAAAATTTCAACTTGAGTATCCAGACTCGAATGATGAGGGATATTCTTTTATATTCATAGATTGCTCTAATTTTAAAAATGATTCTGATGAATTTGATTAATGTTGCAATTAAAAATTATAAAAATACATATTTGTGGATATTGTTAGTGAGTATAATAATGCAAATTCTTGATTTGTAAGATTTAAAAAAAAAATCCATGCTTTTGCAATGCAAGTTTATTCCTCTCCCCATTTTTTGTTTCATATTTTATCAAAAAAAATTATGCGAGTATATATAGTTTGTATTTTATCAACCAAATTAAATTATAGTTTGCATTTTATCAGCCAAATAAAATTGTTTTCTGTATTCCTGTTTCTTTTTTTTTAAATTGAAATCTGGAGCTAAAATCATCTTGGGCAAATTTTATTACATATCTTTATAAATTCATCAAAAAATCACATTTAAAATAACAGAAAATAATGAACTAAAATATATATTGCATAAAAATTATTTATTTTTAGTTAAAATTCATTAAAGGGTCATTTTCAAAATTCAGTGCCATTTGGAAATTGAATAAGCAAAAATAAAATTTCAATAAATAAGTAATTTTTTTCATATTATAAAACATACAGTGTTTCTGCATATTATTTGAGTATTATATTCATACATCTCTTTCTTTTATTTATTTTTAATTGATTTTTTAAAAAATCGGTCGTGATGAAAATTGTCATGTCTGTTACTGGACATTTTCTTTCAAATTTGTGCACTTAAGTTCAACACAAAATAATGCAAAGTGATATATTATATAAGTATAGAGTCCTTTTGTCCATATAGTAAAGTTTTTTGCATTTACAAATAATTGTTTATTTTTTTGTATATTTTTGTTTGCCATGTCTGTTATTAAGATTGAATTTTTATAAGTACTTTTTTACCATTAAACAATATAAAACACATTTAGTGCTGAATGTCTATCATTATCACACATTATAGACAAAGAGAATTTATATCTAACTCTAATAGTAGTAATAATATGTTAATTTCAACTTTGTAAAGAAAAATTATGAATGTAACAGACATGACGAAAATTTAACAGGAAAACTTTAATGTAATGCTTGAAAGTATAAAACTAAAATATATTTTTCTTTCGGTATATTTTTCCTACAGAACCTTTTACATTGAAATATATATATATATATATATATATATATAATTATATGAAATTAAACTATACAGTATGGACGTGGAGACATACATACACATTTTATTTATTATTTTTTTTGCAAGTTACAATGTCAAATCAATATCAAACATTAAATATTGCAGATGCCGAATAGAGCTTCCATTAAGATTTTGTAGTTTCATTATAATGTCTTCAGTTTCATATAGCAATTTTCATTAATAAATTGTAATATCTATAATTAATCAAAGTTATATGTTAGTTTTTTATGGATTATTAGCATTTTATTAAATTTGTTCATTTTATCAGCATTTAATATTCATAAATGCAATCATTTATGCAATGTACTTATATGTTTAAATAAAGCAAATGATTTGATAGCATTGTAAAGATTATAGTAAATAGAATATATGACTAAAAAAAGGGATTATTAGAAAATATACAAAAAGTTTTTAAAACAATTAAAGAACCTGAATTGAGTCTAACCCCCCCCCCCAAACAAAAAGAAAACCCATTAAAATTTGGACTAAAAAAATCCTCAAAAATTGAACCCTATTTCAAACCTTGTAACATGTCATGTCTGTTACCAATTTCCATTTCAAAACTTCTCTTAAGGTGGCCAAAACTGCATCATCTACCCTATTTCTAACTTTTCTGGATACCTGAATTCTAAATAATCAATCCACTAAATATTTCTGGTTTGTTAGTTATGTTTTTATTGATTGTATTCATTATAATTAATTAAATTTTACTGTTTTTTAGTTTAGGAAATAGTATAGGCCTGAGATAAATAAAAATATTGCTGTTGGTATATTTTATTATTTAATTTCTTAAAAGTTTTGTTACAATAATTTCAGATACACATATAACATTGCAAGAAGTCCAGGATTTTGTAAGAATTTGGTGAAATGCCTAAAATCGCAGAGCTCCCGTATGAGCGAGTCTGACAGATTATGTGTTCTTTCAATTGATGAAATGTCTATAAAACCAGGACTGACATATGCTACTGATCTTGATTGTGTAGATAGTTTCAGCACAGTTAAGAAGCACGATTTTAAAGAAGACCCACCCTTTGCTACCCATGCTCTAGTATTCATGGCAAGAGGACTTGTAAAAAACTGGAAACAGGTCATTATAAATATTGTATATTTCACATAGAAATGTGTATGAATGTTATTTTAATTCTGAAATAATACATATATGAATAAGATAGAATCAAATTCATGAAACAAAAATTTCACTGATAAACCTATATCTAAAAAAAAATAATTAACTTGTGTAAATTTCAGATTTTAGGTTACCATTTCACTTCCTCTTCAGAAGTTTATAGTTTGCAGGAGTTGATTCATGAAGCCATTGATATTTTACAGTCTTGTGAATTAGAAGTTGTTTCTATTGTTTGTGACCAAGGTTAGCATTGTTTTATGATCTTTAATACTTATATTTTAATAAAAACTTATTCTAACTTACAGTGTTGTTGAGAAAAATACACTGCAAGAAATAAGAAATTCTGTCTAACTACTTTACCAATTTCTTATTACAAAATGTTATGAATATTTCCACGGCATTAATTCTATGTTGTCTATGTCTACTTTGTAATAAGTGTACTCATGTTGAATTTCCAGGTCCAAATAACCAAGGGCTTTTTAAGGAATTAAAAGTGACGAAAGACGCTCCTTTCTTTTTTCACAACTCGAAGAAAATCTTCGCTATGTACGACCCACCTCATCTCTTAAAGTCTGTCAGGAATAACTTGAAGAATCATGGCATCTTTTTTGTAGATAAGGTAGCTTCAATTAAACCAAGAACATGCTTTGCAGATTGGAGTCACATTCAAAAACTTTACGAGTTGGATTCAAAAAAGGTAAGATTAAATTTAATGAAGTCTTTAAAAAACATATTTTTATTAGTGAACCTAAATATAGAAATTTTGTCTCTTAATTTGTTAGTCTTTAATTTATAAAATGATATTTTAAAAAAAGGATGAACTTGCAATCAATATTTCTGAATGCTACTGCCACAGGTGGTGTTACCTATAAGAATAATTATTTAAATTATAGCATTAACTGTTAATCAAGTTATGCAAATATTACATTAGTGTATTATCATCAGAATTAAATTTTAAAACTCTTTGGATATCAAGAAGTGAGAGAAAAAGAAATTCAGTTTCCAATTTAAATCTCTACAAGCATGAAGCAAGTCAAGTTAAATAAAATTGCTTTAAAAATAAATAGATTCTTTTTTATTATATTTCAATATTGCTTAAAACACTATTGTTACATATATTTACTTTTATATCAATTGCAATCTATTTTTTAGAAAATTTGTGCCTGCCGAAAATTAACGAAGAGACATATAGAAGTGTCGGGCCTAAAGAAAATGAACGTGAAACTTGCAGCTCAGGTAAGGAAAGCCATTTTAACTATTTTATTATTTTTTTTCTTTTTATTTACAGTTGCTTCACAGTATCTGTTTTAAAACCTTTCATATTAGCAATTTGAGCATATATATTAATGACTTATTTTTTGAATGATTCTTTGGTTTTTTGTGTATATTTAATGTTGATATTCTCCTAGTATATATAATCTTAAATTTTACTCAATTCATAACTCAATTGAATTTTTAAGAGTAAGAGTTTATTTAATTCCATAACAGATAATGCATTAAAAGAGACCATATGAAGTAATTTGAGCTAAGTAGGAAGTTTAGAAATTGCTAATCAGTGAATTTCTTTTAAATCATTATTTTTGGATTAATAACTATTAAAGTGACTTATTTGTTCATAATAATTAAGAATGATAATTGAGTGATGATTTTTATAAAAAGAAACTGAATGTTACATGAATTGATCTCACTCAAATTGTTTACTCCTTTAGGTGCTAAGTCACTCGGTTGCTGCGGCATTAAATTTATATGTTGGCAAAGAGGATTTTGACAGTAAGGCCTCCGAGACTGCTCAATTTGTGTATAATATGGACAAAATATTCGACAGTGTAAACGCCAGGAGTCGGAAACATGAGAAGAAGGAAATGTGCGCAGCAACCGGAAACAGCGGTCATTTAGAGTTATGGAAAGAAAAAATTACATGGATTGAAAAGTGGCACATTCGTTCCAGTAAAACAGGAAGAAAAATTTATGCAGCTTGTAAGAATGGTTGGTTAATAACCCTGAAAGCATTCATAGGGATTTCTGAATATCTGTTAAAGAAAATAAAATTTATTATCACAAGTCGTTTTAGTCAAGATGCGCTGGAGAATACATTTTCATCTATAAGACGACGAGGAGGGTTTAGGGACAATCCAGATTGTAACGAATTTCGCCATACAATTCAGAAGGTCATTATCACTAACTTTTTAAAACAATCTAGTAACAAAAATTGTCAGGACGATGATGCATATAGCCTAATTGATTTCAGTTGTTTTAATAAAAAAGAATTATTAGACATTATAAGCTCAGAAGATTGTGCAACAGAAAGTGAACAGCATGATGAGGACAGCTTGCATTTAAATACCTTAGATAGTGTTGAGGAAAATGTGTTATCTTATATTTCAGGATATTTAGCTAAAAAATATTTGTCATTGAATGATTGTATTGAATGTGAAAAGTTAATGGTAGGTGATAAAATCTTAGACAATCATACAGTTTTTTTTGTATTTTAAAGAATATGATATCGTTAAATCTGGCTTAAGATGTCCAACACATAATTTGTTTCAATATGTTGCGAATTTACATGAATCTTTTTCGTATAATTTAAATTTATTATTCCAAAGAAATAATATAAGCAAAAAATTCCACGATGTTTTAAGCAAAGTTAATTTAGAGTGTTTTAGTGATCACCTAGAGCACAAAGAGAAAGTGCATTTTTTTAAAATTTCCTCTTTTATCAGAATGATGATTAGACATAAAATTAAAATGAAGAACAATGATTTCAAACCTGTCGCAAACTCTAGAAAGAAGTTAAAATATGCTTCCCATTTGTAATTGTCTATTTTTTTTGGTGATTATATTATATTTTAGCTTGCAATTGTATTTGGAAAAAAAATTATGTATGTTGTTAAATTAAAAATTATAATTTCTTAATAGAACACTTATTATTGCTGGGCAGAATGAGCGAAGTGCGTCGGGAGTTTAAACTCCTGGTAGGGCCACCCTAGGCGCGAAGGTCATTCCATCATGTCCAGCTCTTAGTTTTTCTTATAACACTCTCTTGTATTCAATATTTTTAAACTGTATATAATAAATCACTGTTTTGTTGGCAGTATTTGAGAAATGTCATGTATCTGCAATGTTTTATAACTTATGATTGTTCAATAAAATCTGTTATTATTTTTCAGTATTTTGCTTTAATTTTAACAACTTGTTTCAATACCAAATACAGGTATTTAATTTGTTTGGAAAAATTGAATTTTTTGAAAAATTCTGAAAATTAACTTCACAAATTAATTTTTGTACAAAAATTATATCAATATTTGCATCTTCAATTACAATAAATGGGTATATTTTAAAAAATTAATTTAGTGTTGAAGTTTTAATATATTCTGAAAGAGATATCAAAATATTAACCTAATAAAAAATGTATTTTGCACATTTAAAAAAATTAATTTTCTATAAGGAAATTATATTATATAGTTTTTTTTATTTTGAATAAAAATGAATGTGAATTTCTTAAATTAATTTTTTGTTAAAATTTAAGAATACTCTGAAAGAGATAGTTTAATATTAATTGAAGCAACAAAAATCAATTTCCTGCAGAGTTTTTTTTAAAGTGTATTTTCTTTATGGAAATAAAATATCAATTTTTGTCTCTGGGATAAAAATTAATGAAAATTTATTAAATATCAATTTATTGCTGAAGTTTTAATGTATTCTGAAAGAGACAGTATATTAAATTAACCAACAGAAATTAATTTCCTGCAGTTTTTTTTAATAATGTTCGATATATATTTTCAATTTCTGTATTAAAGAATATGTCAGTTTAGAGAGAAAAACCGTTATTTTAAAATTACATGATTTAGGCTGTCAAATTTACGATGTATCGGTAGAAATTAGTTATTCTTAAATTTAATAATCGGTGAGAAACGAATTAAAAATACAATAAATACTCTAATAATTGTTTACATCGTTGTCAAGACGTTAAGTATTGCTTTCGATTCCATTCGCGTCGCAGTGACGTCACGCTGACGTATTCTGGTTAGTTCCCTAGTCTGCCACAGATGGCGTACTGTCTATGTGAGGTGTAATGTTAAAAAAGTTGCCATTGAGGTCTATGGGAGTGAGACCTCTGATTCTTTTTCTCTGTGGAAGAAAATTTCCCAGACAAAATATATTTTTTGCCCCGACGGGGGGGCCAGGGCCCCCCGCTGGCGCCACCCCTGACGAGAAAGTTAAAAAGATTCACAAATTAGTTTTAATTGCTTAAATTTTCGCAAGAATATTAAGTTAATTGTAAATATGTCAAATAAGTTTTTTTAAAGATTATTAGGACGCCTAGATAATCATTTTTGAAGAGATTACGTACGATAAGAATCCTTTCATATGGCACATCTCCCTATAAGGAGCTTGTCTTATTTACCCTTTCACAGCCAAGTGAAAAGCGAGAGTAACGAAACGTCAATTTCGATATTTGGCGTCCATTCGGCCACCGATTGGCGACGGAAACGTTCCTTTTCTGTTGCAACCCCGCATACGAGCGCTAACCCGAAAATCGCTTTCTAGCTTGCTCACACAACAAATCAAACTTGAGCTTTGATGTTGGACCCTTCGCGGTATTTGCTAATCGCTTAACATTTTATCGAGTTTTGTGTTGTGTACAATCACTTTCATCGTGTTATTCGGCGCTCAGGGCTATGTGTTACTCACCAACGGGTTAAGTTTTCAATCCTGTCCCGTAGTTAATCGTAGAAAATTCGTTTTACCTCCCAGATTTCTGGGTTTTCTTCGTCCCTGCTGAACTCCAATCACCGGCTCGCAACATGGCGGATTCGGCTACCATGCTGGATGTGCAGACTAATCCTGAATTAAAGTATCTGATTGTGGACAGCTGTACAATTTGAAGGACAGATATTATTCAGGTTTGATCTATGTAAGTACATATTTCGTATCTTTATCTTACTTGCGAACTTTTCACGTGTTTGTTTTGTTACCAAAGCACTGTTGAAGTAATTAAATTTTAACATGTCGGTGCATTTCAGATGACCCGACTTCTTTTGTGTAAATAATCTCGCGCGATGTAAAAAATAATAAAAAAAAAAACGTTGTCACCAACTGAAGTCATAAAAACTTTGTATCGTCGTGATAAATCTCAAGGCTAAAGAAAACGAAAACACTTTAACTTTGCAGACTTTACTCATCTCACAATAAGAATCATAAAAAACAATACAATACTTTCGATAATTTAATAAAAATTACAATGAAATAACTAACCAAAAAATATCTTCGACCGCGTCAATGCTACAAGTACAAGTGGAATGACTACAAAAGTAGGAAAATTTTCGAGCATGTCCCAGCCAGAAAGCAATGTTGAAACGTTTTTATTATTTTTTTTAAAGAGGGAAATTAAGAAAAAACAGTTTTAATGATTTTAAATAATATCAAGAATTCTGGATTGGATCTCCTGGATTCGCCACTGTTAACCAGTAATATCAAATTAACTAATAAGAAGCATTCCAATACTTTAAACAATCCTTATTTTACTACTTTCAATCTGATTGGTTCATTTTTCTCATGCATGTGACTTGTAAAAAAATTAATGCATGATCATGTATTGTATACTCGCAACTGTTGAGGTTTTTGATAAGGAACAAATATTTGCAGTTCTTTATCATAAAGCTCTCGGAATTAAATGATTAATCTAAAACTGAATACCCATAATAATCATGTAAGCATCATTAAAATATAAAATGTTACAATTGTTTTTATTAAGGGCAGGTTGACTAAAATGGGTATAAAATACCCTACTTTCAACTTTTCTCTTAAAAAGTATTGTCAAAATATTACTTTTAAATTATTTTTTTCTTTTTATTACTTTTTTGTTTGTGTCCATACATGGGGGGGGGGGGGGCACCTTTCAACAATTTTTAGTATAACCTCAGTTTTGCAGAAAGTTTATATTAATTTCAGTTTTTGATATCATTAGTTACAACAATCTTAGTATAACCTCATCTACTCAACTTCGCATCGGAGTTCCTAGCCATAACTAAAAAGAAAAAATATGCATTTCAACTGAAGCCTCGTGAGGTACTTTTCAACATGGCATGGGGCACCTTCCAACAAATGACTCATTTCACTCAAATAAACATAAATTTTATTGAAATACAACAAATGTACAGAAAAACACAGTGATTTAACAAAACATCAGGTTTTAGGTCAATTTAATTTTTCCTGTTTTCATTGTTTGTGCCAGTCATTTTGTGATACTTTTAGTTTTGACTAAAATGGCCCAATTATTCCGACAATTCATAAAATCTTGAACCCAGTGAATTCCTCTATATTATTTTCATTCTAAATACTTGTAGTACTTGAAACCAGGTATTTTGAATAATCATATGCAAGTTGTCGTACATGCTTGTAAGTCGGACCATTGTCCATATTTTAACTTTTAATAATTAAATTACAAAGCATGCTTTCTTGATTTGTTGTAAAAGCTTGTCGGCATGTATACTTTGAGTTAAAGCAGTTGGATGAAGTATTCAATGTTTTGTTATCGTCAAGACTGTTTTACTTTATATTTTTAATCTATAAATTAAGGTAGAATATAGGATTCCATATAAGTCTGCAGCTGTTCTGTGAGACATGCCATCTTCAAATACTTGCATAGCCTTTGAAATCGCTTTTTCTTCTGGCTTATTATGCTTCTTTATGCAAGTTCAAACCATCTTGCCCAAGTCTCAAAGTTATTTAGTTGAATTCTTTCTTAATATGAGGGATGCATTTTACCAGTGTTGAAATGTGCCCCACTATGTTTATTGAAAGGTGCCCCACATGCTGCCATTAAGTTTAGCCCTGTACAGTTCACTACATGTTTTGATTTGAAAATCAATAAATTTATTTCAAAAATGTGTATTGGATGTAGCTGATGATAATAAATATGTAAAAGAAAAAACTTTATTTTTTATTTTCAAGAAATTTTTGGTTTCAAAGTGAATGGCAACGGGCTATCTTATTTTCCCTCCGAATAAATTATCGTTGAAATGCAATTTAGATTATGTATTTAATTTATAAGTATATCTTGGTATTCATGGTATTCAACCTTCATAAAATTCAATATTGGGTCATTCCATGTGTAGACACCCAATGAGTGTTGCTCCATAGTAACAGATTTTTTAAAAAAAATTACCACTAAAACTTATGGTGGTGAAACGCTCGTAAAACATTTTGTCCATTATTGGCCGAGATATGGACATTTGAAAAACGGTCATTATTAGCAAATTTCGGCATCTTGGATTTGGCACTGCTGTGAAAAATTGCAATAACTTGAGAAATAATGGTTCAAATTCAACAATTTTGGTACCAATTTGAAGCTATTTATATGAGGAATATAAATCCAGTGTTTAAATAAAGTTAAATATATGTTTTACCATATTTTTACATGGAAAATGAAAAAAAATCATCTTCAGAATTTAGCCAAATTTAATGGGCTGTAAAAAAAAATGGCCCACCGTATTTTTTTCTGAAACTTGGTAGAAACACTAATCAACATGTGTCCTTTAAGTATAAAAAAAATTAGGAAGGTAATATTTCTTAACAACTAAAAAAAAAATTTTTTTTTTTAACCCAGGATATCGAGTATGAAACTTCTTGTTGCTGTAATATGCTAGTAAATCGATTTCTAAAAAATAAGTAATCATTCTTATATTTCATAATCTTAGTTTTAAATATTAAAAAAACATTTACTAAACTCAAAAAATATATTTATAGTAATTATTTCATAAATTGCATCATCTACAACTAGCTCTAAATGATGTAATTTGCCATATAATTTCTTGTGTTGTATCTTTTGTTTTTTTCTGCTTCAAGTGAAAACAATTGTAATGAATTTAATATTAAAACAATATTAAATTAATATTTTTATTACATGAAAAGTGAAAAAAAATACTTTCAGATTATAACCAGCTTTAATGAACTGTTAAGAAATTGACAATTAGTTCTTTTAAGCTTATAAGGAACAATAATTTGCATGCTATAAATCTAAAAAAAATATATACGAATGGTAAATATTTCTTCAAATATACATCCAATTTATATAATAACTATAAATGGACATAATGCAAAATTATTTTTAGAAAGCATAAATGAAATCTGTACATATAATTTTTAACATTCGGGAAAAAATAAATGAATTTAATCCACCTTGAAATTTTTGAATAATAGTTCAATACAGTTATTTTCCTGAGGTGTTATTTTATATGTTCTTCTTGTGTTAGTTGAAGGAGCAGACACAATTTTCATTATGTGTTCATATGGAATCCAACACACATCCAAAGGTTTTGGCCACATATACGATGCACTTGGACCATGAGGATGCATAAACATAATTTTGTAGTCATTATATTCATCATAGCATTCCACAATTTTTCCAATCCACCAGTTAATTCCATATGTGCAGGCAACATTGTTCATTCTGGACTGGCAGTGGTGTGGTCTTGCTTCCTAAAGTAGCAATGATTGTTGTGGTGGAATATGATACCCTGGAAACCAATAATTGTGTTTTGTTTATAGGAACAAAGCTGTGATTTGACTTTGTTCCTTTAATTGTATCTACGGTTTGATACCTCACTGCTAATTGACAGTGGGAAATCTCAATTTCAGATTTTTTTTTTTAAAGTTTTGATTCCTTTAATAGAAACCTTCATCAATTTATACAAATCAGATGTATTTAATATTTGGTCGCTGAAGGCTTGCTTTGGTTGACATGCGTTTTATGGAACCACCTATACCATCACAAGCTCCTTTCTCATGGCAAGATGCAAAAAACTACCATTCAGCTTTCACACCATGATCTTTTTCATGGTGACAGAGATTTATAAAGTTTTTAAAATGTTTATATTGAGCTGATGATCAATCACTGAAATACTTTATGTATTTAATTTGTGACACTTCTTTAATTAAATCCTGACCAATTACTTTTTGGAGAGTCCAAAATGTTGTGTCATGGACCAAATGGTCACTAATTACACACATAGGCATAGGTTTCAACTTATCATTAGCAGTGTCCTTTACATATGCTAGAATTGTCACCTGCTCTTTCTTCCAATGAACACTTTGGATAGCATCCTGCATGATACAAGTATAGTTTTCAGAAAAATTTACTAGAATAATAGCAATACCTTCAATCAATTCATCCTTTGTTTTGCTAAAGTACTTACTCTGATCTTTGTGAAGAAGTGATGAGTGCATAATGTAGACAGTTTTGTAATTAAATTATCAACAAATTCATCAACTGATGTAATAATTGTTTTCAGTTCTGCACCAATAGTTATTCACCCATTGTTTGTAAGAAATTTCATTAATCATTTCTAATCCATTGGAAAACATTAATTCTTCTTTCAGAATTTCCACAGATGGACAGTTATCACATGTGTTACCATTCACTTTTCGGATTCAGAGGAACAAACTTGTTTTCTTAACAGTGAAATATGGTCACAAATATGAAGAGCATGAAGTATGAGTTTAATATTTTGATGATATATGCAAACACACACAGAATGAATACCTTTATTTCCAGCAGTCACACATTCTCTTGGGCATAATTAGCAAATTTAGATAGTCCAATGTTTAAATCTTTATGATGTAATTTTTGAAATTATCACTATAAATGTATTTTTTGAGTATAGTAGAGGCTTTTTTAATTTTTAAAATTAAGATTATGAAATATAAGAATGATAACTTATTTTTTAGAAAGCGATTTAATAGTATATTCCAGCAACAAGAAGTTTCATACCTCTATATCCTGGGTTTAAAAAAAAAATTTTTTTAGTTGTTAAGAAATATTACCTTCCTAATTTTTTTTATACTTAAAGGACACATATTGATTAGTGTTTCTACCAAGTTCCAGAAAAAAATACGATGGGCCATTTTTTTTACAGCCCATTAAATTTGGCAAAATTCTGAAGATGATTTTTTTCATTTGCCTTGTAAAAATATAGTAACACATACATTTAATTTTATTTAAATACTGGATTTATATTCCTCATATAAATAGCTTCAAATTGGTACCAAAATTGTTGAATTTAAACCATTATTTCTCAAGTTATTGCATTTTTTCACAGTAGTGCCAAATCCAAGATGGCCGAAATTTTCTAAAAATGACCGTTTTTCAAATGTCCATATCTCGGCCAATAATGCACAAAATGTTTTACAAATTGATATATGAGGGTTTCACCACCATAAGTTTTAGTGATAATTTTTTTAAAAAAATCTGTTACTATGGAGCAACAAATTTTTCTAATATTGGGTGTCTTCACATGGAATAACCCTATTACTTTCGAAGATTCAGTTTTAAAAAACATGAATTAGTGCTAGAACCCTCATCATTTTGTTTCTCTTGGAGATAAAAAGCAATTTGGCTCTTGCAATGCCGTATTGTGAATACAGTAAAAGCTTAACTAACCGGCATGCTCTGGAAACGTTGATTTCCGGATACCTGAAAAGTCTGGATAGTTGAGTGTGATGGGGGGGGGGGGTTGAAAGATTTTTCGTCCTAATAATTTGTTTCTGTCATTTTGAAATGTGCATTAAATATAATTTTTAAGAATACTGCATCTTCCATAACATTGTATTTAAAAAGCATATTATGAAGATTTTAACTTAACATTGAGGATAAAAAAAAAAAAGTATGATTTGTAGCCGAATTTTTACCGTAAATATATAGATTGTAAAAATATAAGCATATAAAAATAGCCGACGAAACTGAAAAATATTCTACTTGGGAAGAATAATAAAACTTTTGTAGTGATCATAGATTTTAGAGATCCCAGATTGATAAAAATCGAAAGGGTTATTGCGCAATATGCGCGCCTCCAATTCTCCCGCACATGACATTACGTAATCGGAATTAACACCTGCTGATATTTGGGGATTAAATAAATAAAGGAAAAGAAAGAGACTGGCCAATCTGGAGTAACTCCCCATGAGCTTTTTTTTTTTTTACCGATGCTGTCCCTTTACCTTTTTTTTGTTGGAGATTTTGTTTTTAGGTCTCGTTTTTCTGCGAAAGGTGAAGACCTTTTTTATTTTTTGGTTCTCACTTTTTCTTTTGAACCTCCCTCCCCCCCATAATACAAGTCTGTGTACGTCACAGTACAGTAGTGCTTCTTCTCAAATTAGGATTTCTTATTAAATTTTAAATATTTAAAATCAAAAATATAAATGAAAATGTATTTAAAATGCTATTTCACAATAAATGATCACTTTATCTGTTTTTAATTTTAGCCATGACACAAAATGTTTACAGAATGCTTAAGAAAGCTTGGAGTTTGTTGTATTTTAAAGATGACTGATCAAAAGAGAAAATCAGGAACATGTTGCCAAAACTGCAAAAAGCTTGAGACTACTTGGATTTGACGATTATACTGCATTCAGCCGGGTGCTGATAGTTGCTTTATGTAAAGCTAATCTGAAATGTAAAGAAGTTTTTATCAATGTTAAGGTTAGCTTAAAAGTGAAATGACTCAAATTAATACATTTGGAGAATATAATAACACTAGGGGGCTCTGCCCCCTGCTCGCTAAAGCTCGCCAACCCCCAGGAGGATTGCGTTGTGATCCTCCCAGGTTTGCTATGCTCGTTACAGTGAAGACACTATTGTAAAATCTTTATTTATATACAGTGTGCCCGCTAAATTCCGCTGCCACCCCAATAATTTCTGAACGGCAAGAGCTATAGTCATAAAAGTGGGGCCTAGGTATAGTAAAGTTGCCATGAAGAAATTCCCATGCCGCAAGAAAACCGCTTTCAGCGCCACCTGGCTTCAAAATTTGGAGTTAGCGTTCTTATCTCAAAAACGGTATGATATATGCGAAAAAAGTCGATTACAAAGTTGTTCAGCATCATTGATTTAGTAAGAGAAAACACCTTCCGTACAGTAATGTTAAAATTAGAAGGCATTAAATGCATATTTGTTTGGCTTAAAACTCCCAAAATTGTAACGTGGAAGAAAAGAGAAAAGGAAGTACATAATATCCGATTTTCTAGAGGATTTGCTGTTGAGTGACTGCCGGAAACTATGGTTCCAAACGACGGCGCCCCTCCACACAAGGTATCAAGTGTCCAACAGTACATTAGAGACACATTCCAGCAACAAGTCATCAGGTATGGTGGTTGCGTAGAATAGCCTCCACATTCACCTGACCTGAACCCATTGGACTTTTTTTTGTGAGGATACATCAAACAATGAGTGTATGCAACCCCTCCACCAACATTGTAGGAAATTTTGAAACCGTATTGCGGATGCTTGTGCCAACGTTTCACCTGCGCTGTTGTACAATGTGCAGCGGGAAGTGCAGTCCCGTGTCTAGATGTGTATTATAGCTGAAAGACACCATTTTAGATAGACGATTTCAGATAGATGACCCTCATTTCCGGCTAGTGCAGTTTTGTTCAAAGCGATCAAACAAATGTGCGTTTTATGCCTTTCATTTTTGTGCACAAGATGTTTTTTTGTCATAAATTGATGATGCTGACAACTTTGTAATTGATTTTTTCCCCGTATTTCGTACTGTTTTCGAGATAAGAATGCTAACTCCTAATTTTGCCGCCAGGTAGCGCTGTAAGCAGTTTTCTTGCAAAGCGCATGGCAACTTTACTATACTTAGACCCCACTTTTATGACTATAGCTCTTGCCGTTCAGAAATTATTGGAGTGGCAACGGACTTTAGCTGGCTCACTGTATATCCTATTAGATGCTACATCTTTTAGCCTTTGAATATTTGTAAGATTATTCTGAATGTCCTACTCTAAAAAAAACCAGGATCCTAGAAAGAAAACAGAGCAGGGCTCTGAAACTCCTTCCACCCACGTTCACATTACAACAAGGAAAATTTTGCCACGACCCCAAACATAGAAATCAACAGGGTGGCCACCCGACCGGAAAACCGAGAGTAGTCGGGGAATTTCGGGAGACCGGGGAAAAGTCAGGGAAATTTATTCTAAACCTGGAATTTTTTTTATTTTGATAATTCTTATTGCAGGCGACAATTCGCTGATCTTTTTTCATAAATAGAATGAAACATTGTTGGCAACCAATGAAAATCAGTCATTTACTGACAGTCAAAAACGAATACCATTCGTGTTCATGTAAACGAATATCATTCGCCAGGGGGCGAGGTGTTTACATCTAAATTTCCGAGGGACCGAAATTTCGGCTATTCATCCGGTCAACAAAGGGTTTGTAAAAAAGCATTAAATCATATAGTTTTGAAAATTGGTACATATGTTCGTTTGGGGCTTTTGATAAACATACTAAAAGTCCCCGGTCCTGGGGGTAAGCTCATGGCGCCATTTTGGATTCCATCCCCCTTTTTTTAGTTTTTCCAGAATATCTCGCACTATTGAGTTTTCAAATTACAATTGATTTAATAAATTAAAGAGCGTAAAATTCCCTACAAATACATGCTTATATTTTTCTTCCAGCTTTAATTGTTTTCCAGATAATGGGTCTCCAAGGTTGCCGCCATCTTAGATTTCTTTTCCCCTTTTTTAGTTTTTCTGAATAACTCGAAAAGTATTCAATTTTCACATCTTAATATATTCAACAAATTAAAAAGCGTGAAATTTCTTTTGAATATATACTTTTATTTTTCTGCTAACTTTAATAGTTTTGCAGATAATGGGTCTCAAAAGCTGTCGCCATCTTGAATTTCATCCCCCTTTTTTAGTTTCTCTTGGATAACTCGAAATCTATTCAATTTTTAAATAACTTGTAGTCAGCACACAAATTAAAGAGCACAAAATTCCCTACAAACGAATGCCTTTATTTTTGTTTTAGCTTTAATAGTTTCCGAGATAGTGGATTTCAAAATTTGCAACCATCTTGGATTTTATCCCCCCCCCGTTTTTAGTTTTTCTTAAATATCACTGAAACTATTAAAGCTAGAAAATAAATAAAAGCATGCATTGGTTGGGAATTTTACGATCATTAATTTGTTGTATTTAATGTAATTTGAAAAGCAAGTGGTTTTCGAGATATTAAAAAAAAACTAAAAAAAGGGGGATGAAATCCAAGATGACGGCAAGTTTTTAAATCCATTATCTCGGAAACTATTAAGGATAAAACAAAAATAAAAGCATGTGTTTGTAGGGAATTTTACGCTCTTTAAGTTGTGCTGATTACATGTAATTTGAAAATTGAATAGATTTTGAGATATTCAAGAGAAACTAAAAAAGGGAGATGAAATCAAAGATGGCAGCAACTTTTGAGACCCATTATCTGGGAAACAATTAAAGCTGGAAGAAAAATAAAAGTATAGTTTGTAGGGAATTTTATGCTCTTTAATTTGTGTGTTTAATCAATTGTAATTTGAAAACTGAATATTTTTCGAGATATTCAGGAAAAACTAAAAAAAGGAGGGATGAAATCCAAGATGGTGCTGTGAATTCACCCTCCAGGAATGGGGACTTTCAGTATGTTTTTAATAAGCCCTCACGAACATGTGTACCAATTTTCAAAACTATACGAGTTAATGTTTTTTCACCCCCATTTTGGACCTTCGTAGACTGGTCTATATGAAGAGAATCACGTTCCTTTTGGTAGTTAAATTAGATGATACTTCTTGAGATGAAAATCCATAGTATAACCACACTCAGATGTGGAAGAAGAACTGGGATGTGGCTATATGTCCAGGAGATTCAGATAGCCTACGAGATCGTAAATTTCTCTTTATCTATGACAAGTTAGCATCCACACTACTGCCTGCTTTTATGATTATTTAATATCAAATAGGAGTTGCACCAGAATTAGTTTGTTTTTCCATTTCTGGAGATCTTTTCATTGAATTATGAAGTATTTGAAATTAGTGCTAATATTTTCTTTCATCATTTTTTTGTTTGTTTATTTTGTGTATATTTTTTTTCTCTGAGTGTTGGGAAACATTATGATTACTGATCATTTTGATAAATTATGGGATTTTCAAAGCATGGGACAGCTGTTACCCATACATATATAAGAACAATTTTTTTTAGTATTATGTATGCATGTTTGTTTTTTTTTTTTTTTTTTTTTCTTCCTTCCTTTACGCATGCCCAGATCTTTGACATATGAGATCAAATTTAGCAAAGTGATGGATTAGCACAAGAAGGGAGCTGACGCCACAGTAATTTTTTTAAAAAAAATTCAAATTAGATTTTTAGCACAAGAAGGGAGCTGACGCCACAGTAATTTTTTTAAAAAAAATTCAAATTAGATTTTTATTTATTTAATTTTAAATGGTAAATTCAGTCCCCCACCCCATTTTCGCGAATTTTATTTTCTCTCTTTTTTGTTTTTGATGTTTTATTTTATTTCTCTTTATATATTGTCCATTTTGAGCTGTATTGAAGGAAGTTCGTTGGAATAAAAAGTTGCTTTTTTTCTTTTGCAAGCTATGTGTTTCCATTCATGTGACAAAATATTATGCTTCTGTGTTTTAATTTATAAATATCAGTAAAAAATCGTTTTCTTACATTTTTTCTCTGCTTTTTATGTTTTATTTTGCAACGTATATTTTTATTGAGATATTGATCGTCCTATAGATTTTTTAAGTTTATATTTTTAATCAGAAAAACCTGGAAAATTCGGTACAGTAGAATTGTTCATTGTAAAGATGTATTAGTTATTTTATGGTTTATTGTTTAAAAGTTTTAAATAAATGTTCTTTTTTCAAACATTTTGCTTTTTTATTCAAACCATACTGACTTGAATGAATACTTAGTATGGCCAGTGTGCAGGTGATTTTTTTCTATGGTTGATGGGCTACCTTTGCAAAAAGTCAGGGAAATTTTTTATAAAACTGGAAATGTCAGGGAAATTGAAATAGTAAAAATGATGGCCACCCTGATCAAATAAGAAAAATGATTTCCTCAAAGATAATTAAGAACAGCTAGTTGGCAAATTTTAAAGCAATCTTTCGGGTCAGGATGATTTTTTTTCGGGATGATTCGCGGCCCCAATATTTTTTCACAACCTCATTTGGGCGTTTTGATCCATACTTTAAGCTCTGTTAGAGTGAAAAGGTAAAAAGAATTAAGTAAGCAAATTACACATAAAGACTTCAAACCTTGATGTAACATGGTAATTATTTTTTTATTTTGTCAGCGAATCCACGTTAAATTTATTTCAATGCTACCACTGGAAACACACATTATTAAAAATATAATGGTTTTTTAACTGTCAAATCAATATATATAGGTAGGCTTGCCAGATTTCTGAAATGTTCAACCGGGACACCGGAATGCCCTCCAGCGTCACGGGTATTCAAGGGTACACACCCTTGGCGAGTTTTTAGTGTTTTAGAGGGTAGTTTATTCTCAATGATATGAATAAGTGGTTACTGATTAGGAACCTAAACCAGGGGTAATAATAAAGGACACAAGCATGAAAATTTAAGCATTTTATTTCTTACATGTTATTATTTATAAGTTACTTAAGTGAGAAGAAACACTTTGAATGAGGAATAAAAATTTGAACAATATTTACATGTACTTTTCATTGGCTGGGACTTTTTTTAGAAAGTCTTTTTTGTTTGTAATCATGTTGCAAAAATCTTCACAAGCTATTCCGATATTAATTTTACATGTCATCAAGCCTTTAACTGTAGATTCCTATCATCAGTCCATGCGTTGTGCATCAAAGCAAATACTCTCTCAACTGGTGCTGATGTCCCAGGTAAGCAGAAGGCATGGTCACAATTGGCGAGACAAGACGATACGATGACAATATTATTTATTAGCAGACCATCACTCTTCTATAGTTTTCACTTTTCATACAGTACAGTGAAATAAATGATAAAGTAATTATCCTAAATAATCCTTCACAGTTAATTATTTTTAGACTTTTTTGGTCATCTATAATCAAATTTAATTTTTACTGGGACTTGAAGTAAACCGGCCGGGACACCGGGATTTTGTCTGAAAACCGGGACGTCTGGCAAGCCTATATATAGGTGATATTTATAGGTTAGATATTTAATCTCCTCATAATCTAAAATCTTGTACATCACAGTTCGAACTACTTATATTGGACAGTATAAAGTTTAAAATCGGGTTCATGATTAGAATCGGCATTTTTTTGTATTTCACACCCCCCAGATGTGAAAAACTTGCCAGGTCCCTGGTTCAACGAAGTATTAATAAACAAAGTAATTTAATTTAAAAAATAATTTAACACATTACATTTTTTGATCAAAATAGCATACCAAAATTACTGTCGTATCTTACTCGTTAATTCTACAATTTTCTTTATTAAATGTTTATTTAAAAATATTATTATAAATATATTCGACAAAAGGGCCGCATACTGAATGTTACGTTTCATTAAAAATTTATTTTTGGGAGGGAATTTTTAAGATCCCCCTTAAAACAAGAAATTTTTACAGTAGTAAAATAAGCTCTATTTTAAACTACAGTAGACTCTCTCTAATCCATCACGTATGGGACTGGACACCTGTTCCATTATAGAGAATGTGCCGACTGTAGAGGGGCAATTTAAAAATCGTGTAGTGGGAGTGTTGGAGTAACCAGTGTTAGATTAGACAGACTCTACTGTATTTAAAGAATTTAGTCTTACATCAACAGAACTATCAGCTGGCATGTGAACAGGATACTTTCCGAAGATCTTGGATTAATTATAAGGCTCATCACTTTCAGGTTAAGGAACACTATTGTGGTTACAGCTATCCAGGCGAGCTAAAATTGAAAAATAAAATAGGGATATTTAAACAATTATACAAATTAAATTACAATAATTTGCTTATTCAACTGAGTGAGCCACAATAAAAATTAATGTACCCAAAAGTTCGATGTAAGAAGAATTGGGTTTAAAACGAACAGTACAAGAGGTAACGACAGTTTTTATTCTAAAAACATCAATAAAGATTTATTTCAAAGTCTTAATGTTCTATGTTCACTGTTTGTAATTATTTAATAAACAGTAAATAATTTGATCTCTTAAGTAATATTAGTTATAATTTAAAATTTAATTCCAATAAGTAATTTAAACAAAGAAATATATGTATAGCACCTAGAGTGCAAAAAAATGTGCAATTATTTTTTAATTAAATACATAGCACAGGAGCTAAGAGCGAGTTCTTGAGTTAATTATCGGCCGTAAAGATAATTCGCTGGCAGTCGTAAGATACAGATATATTTAACTAACGAAGACATTTCAAAAAGCAGTTTTGACCTCAAATGAACTAAAATAAATTCGAATGTAGGCTTATGTACAGATAAACTAATTTTAATTCAAATACTCCTAGAAAAACAGGTTTTTGATATTTACAAAATATTATAATTATCACCAATTAACATGTGTTGCTGGGACAATGTGTGGTACAGATAAGCCATCAAAAATTGATCACTTCTACAATCTGACAGAATTAGATGCAGTAATGGTGAAGTCATTGGGTTCAGATTAACTTTAAAAGAAAATATTCAAAATTAAATAAGCACGTTTCGCATAGTTACATGAAAGAAATGCATGTGACCATCCTGCACATTTTGTTAAAAAGATCAGACGCGTCAACAAGACGCCTCAACTAAGATGGATGTTTCAAGAACCAATTGGAAAGTTTTCTGGCAGAGTTATTCCAGCCAATTGGTTTTTGCGTACTTATAATAGAAAGGGGTCGAATGAAGAGAAGCATCCAGTGGTGAAACAGATGAGGATTCAAATTATGATCCTAAAGCTTTTGAAATTATAGTTATAAACAAGATGATCGCCCGTGATGCTGTATATCGAAGCTGTTACAAAAACAGAAATAATAGGGGGCCCTAGGTCTAATACTACGCAGATATTCGATTTACAATATTTTATATAATGTTTTATTTAATGATACTTACTTGAGTGATTGTTTGGCCAATGATGTTCCATCCAAATAAGGCAATAGTAAGGCGCTTACGAAACGTTTCAGTGGAGTAGTACATTATGACGAACGTCAGCATCATATTTATCAAAGTTCCTCCGTGAATAAAGCTGGAGTTCGTTTCCATAATTTCCTGAGCTCGAGTCTTGACTTTTTCGGCGATTGCTTTGTTCATCTTGTCAAGCATGTCGTAGCCCCTTTTCACGTCATATTTCTCCAAGTCAACCGATTTGGAAAGGGAAAGCACAAAGGAGAATAACAATCCATAAATAAAGATCTTTCTAGTCATGGTTGTGTAAGAAATGGCTGTTGACGAAACAGTCGATGCCAGATAGAGGAGTACAATTTTTGTCAGGCGCGCGTTTTTGTGGGGGAAAAAATTATCTTGGAGAAAAGATTTTAGAAGTTAACTGCATCTAATTATTAATTCTGAATTTTTCAATTTCTGTTTAATCAGAATTGACTGATTAATTGCTGTTATTGAAACATTTCTATTGATCCCATGATTGATTTGAGGCAAATTCATTTTTCTTAACAATGTAAGGTATGCTCGCGTTACTAAAGAGAGCTAATGTATGAAATATAAGATGTTCAAATCTATTGATGCCAGTTATTTTTTGAAATAGTTGTTTTTGTGTGTGCAACCATGCTTATTTCTTTAATTATCTATACTTATAAAAGGCAATGTTTGTGTGTGTATGCGTGCGATGTCCAGACAAATCTATCGCACTTACAGCCATGAAATTTGGCACACAGGTAGCCGTAATGGTGTCTCAATGCCCCTCGAAGCCGAAATTTTAAAATTTAATCTAGATTTTTTTTTATGTAATGTTTTGGGTGATTTTTCGCACTAATTTCTCAATAGCATGGTTTCGAATAACTGTACGACAAAAATATACACCATCGGAAAGAGCACGCGATTTCCGTTGTAATGAAGTTAGTTTTGATTTTCTAACGTAATTTACTGAATTTTGAAAAATAGTCACTTTTATGGTAATTTTTTATTCGGATTTCTTGAAATTCTCGCATCCGTCTTTCTAACAACGCTATCATTTTCAATATTTTTCAACTTATAACTGGAACATTTCTGTCGGAATTAAAACAAGAACCGTTAAAATACCTTTTCCCGTTTTTTTTAAATTAATTTTTCCCTGAAAAGAACAAACAGTGTTTTTGCTAGGGACCGTTCCCAACGGGACCTCCTTCAGAGATCCCCCGACTGCATTGTTGCAATTTCATTGGCTGGTTACGTGACCTTCCTTTTTCGGGTCAGGTTACTACTTTCAGTGTTCATTACTTTCTTGTTCATCGAGATGATTTATTTACTCGATGACTTCGATTATTATTTTTAAGCGTGTCTTAACTTATTTCTTTGCCTTTCATACTTTGCTTGCGATGTAATAAATATCACATTGTAATTTTTACTTTCTCGTATACGAAGTATACAAAGAGAAAGTATTGTAATCGTCAAAAAATTCGAACTCGAGATTTTGACGAATCTCCACGTTTTAGACCTCCCTGATTCCGAAAAACACTATTTTGGAATTATGTCTGTCTGTGTGTGTGTCTGTGAACACGATAACTCGAAAACTATTAGAGCTACGGGGATGAAATTTGGTATGTGGTCTTTAAACATAATTTGTAGGTTTCTATCAACTTTTGGACAAAATCCGTCAACGGGAAGTCTGTCTGTCTGCATGTTCGAGGTCATGCGAACGCTATAACTCAAAAACTTGAAAAGCCAGATGGATAAAATTTGGTACACAGTTTTATCGTCATGAATGTAGGTCCGTATAAAATTTTGGGCCAAATCCGTCAAAGGGTTGACTGTCTGTCGGTCCGTATAATTTACTTTTGAAGAGATTCCGTATCTCTACACGCATGCGTACTGCTTACCTCAGTTCCCGTAATACGGTCGGTCATCTTGGCTCACCGCCAAATTCTTCTCGAATAAAAGTGAATTAATTATGGAGTGTTTTCTTTTAATTTTTCTTTCACGCCGAAACATTTTCAAGAGTTGCATATTTGATTGCGGTTAGTTTTATTTTGTATATTTCGTAATGCATTTTTTTCTGAGTGGATTTTGAAATGTTTTTACTCTGACAGAACGAGAGTAGTTGTTAAAAGTAAAGTTATAAAGTAACAAACCAAAATTAGTGTCAATTGATTCATCAGTTCTGTTTTTCATGCTTTTTTAATTTCTTAAGCACTCTGCCAATGTGCATGATATTTTCAACTACAACTATCGGTAGTAAATTTGTAACAATCAGATCGGAGATATTGCTGGCAAGCTAAAAGGCTGCTTAGATGTGTGCAAATCTTTTAGTAACTTACATTAGATAATTGAAATTTGGTATGTGGTCTTCTAATTTATCCACGCGGTGGGAGGGGAAACAGCACCTTTTTGGGAAAGTATACGAGAAAGTTTAGGGGAGGCCACTCCCGCTGGTTTAACACTGTTTTGAATTAACGGTACTCGGTCGAGAGGAAAAAGAAGCGGACAAACTCAATAATATATATATTTCTGTTTAGATTTCGTTTTTAAAACTTTCATTTATGTAATTGTATGTGGTCTTTTTTACTTTCTCGTATACAAAGAGAAAGTATTGTAATCGTCAAAAAATTCGAACTCGAGATTTTGACGAATCTCCACTCTCCTCGAGTCCGAAAAACACAATTTTGGAATTATGTCTGTCTGTCTCTCTGTGTGTGTCTGTCTGTGAACACGATAACTCGAAAACTATTAGAGCTACGGGGATGAAATTTGGTATGTGGTCATTACACATAATTTGTAGGTTTCTATCAAATTTTGGACAAAATCCGTCAACGGGAAGTCTGTCTGTATGTCCGAAGTCATGCGAACACTATAACTCAAAAACTTGAATAGCTAGATGAATAAAATTTGGTACACGGATTTGTCGTCATGATTGTAGGTCCGTATAAAATTTTGGGCCAAATCCGTCAACGGGTTGACTGTCGGTGTGTATAAGCGCATCTCCAACGAGTCCGCTATCTCCACGCGCATGCGTATTGAACGCAATCTTCTGTGCACGATATTTATTGATTCCCGCTTGACCCTTTTTTTCCATCCAATTCTCCATGCGGATTCGTATTTGGTAGCAATCTGTGCACGCGGAAGGATTGTCCTTGAACCAATAAAGAGTAGAAATCGGTATTCATTTAATTGGAACGCATCTCTTCGAATTTGATTTTTTACCTAAATATTTTCTGATAGTCATTGGATCCTGGGTTACAATAGGTTCGAATTTTTTTATCCACGCGCCGCGGCCCCCCCGGCACCTTTTTCGAGAAGTATACGAGAAAGTTTAGGGGAGACTACTCCCGCTGGTTTTATTTTGTTGAAGTCCTAACTCCACGGGCAAAGCCGTGCGCGTACTGCTAGTGATTTATAAAATGAATCGACAAGAAATCGACGAAGTTGTATTGCAGAATATAGTGCAAGGATCCATCAAGTTGTTACTGATTGGGATCAAATTGACTGTCCAGAAAATTTCCATTCATCATATATATTGCTGCGTCTGTTACTTATTTTTTCTGTATTTATAGCGCCAGTTATTCAATTAAAGAGTTACTGTTTCCTGTGCAGTATAACGTTATGAAATGTTTATGTTGCGCTTCCAACGGTTTTTATTTTGTAGTGCGTCTAATATTTTGAAGGTGAATCATTTAAAATACTAGCCACTAAATCAGGGTTCCCACGGTCCTTGAAAACTCCTTGAATTTTATTTGCCGTACTCGGGGCCCCGGAAAAGTACTTGATTTTTCGTTGGGTCCTTGAAAAGTCCGTGAAAAGTTCGAAATGTACTCTGTCTTGAGAATTCCACCACCGGAAAAAGGGTGTTGCTATGGGAACGCTGTCAGTCAATATTCTTTTCTCTAGTTTGGAGGAAGAGGGAGGGGTGGCAAAAAAGGGTGTTGCTATGGTAACGCTGTCAATCACCAATATTTCCTCTCTGTCTAGGATGGGGGCTGGCAAAAAAGGGTACGGTTTCGCTATGACCCGGGGATTCCTTGAGATCCGAAAAAACCCGGGAAATTTTATTCTAAAGCTGGAATTTTTTTTATTTTCATAATTCTTATCAGACGAGATAATATTCGCTGGTCTTTTATAGAAAGTAAAATAAAACATCGATGACTACCAATGAAAATCTGTCATGTACTGACAATCAGAAATGGAGGCCATCCGCGTTTCTGTGCACGCGCCAGGCAGCGGGATGTTTACATTTAAATTTCCGTGGAATCCAAACTTCGTGTATGAACAGGATCGCGTTCTCTTTAATAGTTAAATTAGATAGTTCACGATTTTACACCGGAATGGGGTGTTAGGCAATGAGTCACATGAGCGCACTTCCGGAGTTCTTTGTTCGTTCACGCTCAGTAAACATCACCCTTCCATTCTTCACTTTCCCGGTATTTTGATGAAAATGACAACGCCCGGCGCATGCGTAAAAGCGCGGAGAGTTTCCGAATCCGTTGCTATACAATCCTCAGTTGATAGATATTAATTGTACTCAAATGTGGAAGACACACAGGAATTTGGCATCGTGCCAAAGAGATTCACACAATTTGTGAGATCGTAAATTTTCTTTCATCTGTCTAAACAGGGGAGAAAGAAAAAAAAAATACAAATTACCATCCACACTGGATACTGTTTGCTTCTTTGATGATTTAAAATCAAATAGGAGTTATAACCAGAATTAATTAATTTTTCCATTTCAAGGAGATCTTTTTGGTGAATTATTGCAATACCTGACGTTATTATTAATATTTTATGTCGGCATTTTTTTTTTTGTTAATTTTGTGTATTCTTTTTTTTTTCTGTTATGAATAAGGATCATTTTGATAAATTATGGGATCTTGAAAGTATTGGACGGAAATTATTTATTACAGGAAAGATTTTTTTTCCGTATGTTTGCATGTATCCATGTTGGTTTTTCGTTCTTTATGCACTCCCAAACGGTTTGACATGCAATTAAATTTTGTAAAGTGATGGATTTAGTGCAAGAGGGAGATCACGCCGTACATGTTTTTAAAATTAATTAGATTTTTATTTATTTAATTTTAAGTACTAAATTCCGGCGTTTTTTGCAGATTTTCATTTTTCCCCATTATTATTTTTTACATACGTGAGAAGAAAAGTTATGCTTCCGGTATTTTAATATATTATTTCTTGTATTTTTTTTCTCTTTTTTTTTTTTTTTTCCCCCTCTTTTGATGTTTTGTTTCTCTTTGAGCCGATTTTTATTTTTTTTTGAGCCGTAATGAAAAAAGTTGGTTGGAATCAAAAGTTAAATTTTTTTTCTATAACGAAGAAATATTATGCTTCTGTGTTTTAATATATAAACATTGGAAAAAATCGTTATTTTGCCAATAATCGTTAATCTGCTTCATATTTTTTTTGTCTTTTAATGTTTTTTTTTTTCAATGGATATTTTTATCAAGATTTTACTTTGCTTAAGATTTTTTTAAGTTTATATTTTTAATCAGTAACGCAAGGAACACAAAGCTCTTGTTACAAGGCAGAAGGTTTGTATCTTTTTTTAAGGACCAATGGTAATGGTTTTTTTGTCTTCGTTGATTTCTTAGAGGCCCCTTTGAAGAAATGGATTCTAAAATAGAAGGGTCGGTTCCATATTGCCGAAGATCGACATGCAAACCTTTTTGAGCGACTCTTGCACATATTCAACAAACTTTTGGTCTTTTTCTGTCATTTTGAGTTGTTTCTATGAGGGCTACTAGTATGAGTCACACAGGAAAACGGAGGCCGTCCCTTTTGAAAAGATGGCAAAGAAGTGTTCCTTCAACAGTATGTGGATAAAAGATTTCAGTTGGGTGCAAGAAGTGCCTAATGATAGATATTCAGCTTATTGTTGTTTGTGCAACGGAAAGCTTAATTTAAGTAATATGGGGCGGAGAGCTATCACCAGCCATCAAGGTACCATTGGGCATAAAGGGAAGGAAGGAAGTGCTTCCAAAAGTAAGTAAAGAAAGTGATCACGCATTTGAACGTTAAAGTTGAAAATATTTGATTTAAATTTGTCTTTTTCATTTTTGTGTTCTAAAATATGTAATTTTATGGTCCTTGAATTTTTTTAAAAAGGCCCTTGAAAAGTCCTTGAATTTTTTTCATCAATAAGAGTGGGAACCCTGTAAATCTGTCTGCGCTGTTCCGTGCATTTGGAAAACCTAGTACTCAATTGCTCTTGATTGGAACGAATGTTTTTCTGTAATCCGATGAAGGTCGTGATTTTGGGATCGAAAGTTAGAATTATTGCATCTAGAGTGTTTTTTTAATTGAAATTTTTTCCCCCCAACCTCGCTTAACTGTCTGGTTGTTTTATTATTTTGGGAATCTAGAAGAACTGGAATTCTGCCTGATTTTCGTTTGGGATTTCGTTATTTTTGATGCACAGTTTAGAAATGGAATTATCTTTGTTCCGCTGTCAAATAAAAAAGCATTATTTATTTTTAATTAAAAATTATTTAAAAAAAGATTTGTAAAATTTTGTACGAATTATATGTGGTATTTTTTTCATTATTAAAATTTTTATCAACTTTTCTTTTCGTATTAGAATAATCACCAGAATAAAATTGTATTATGAATTCTTATCTAAAATCTTAATGTACTTGTCATCGCACGTATTGTGTTAATTTTGGGGTTTTGAGAAAGTTTTATCATCGACATCGATGTTTTTTTCCAGAATTCCGATCGCAAATTGAATTTAAGAACTCTTCTCCCCCTCCCCATTAGAATGTCTGAATTAATTGCCCTTTTTAATTTATTAAATTATTTGTGTCTCTTGTAGAAAAAAAAAATTCGAACTACACGATTTTAAAAGAAATTTAGTGAAATTATCGTTGTTTGCATCCTCTCTATTGTGGCTATTAATTTGTATCTGTTATTTCGATAGAGTTCTCGGATTAAGCGTAATTTTGCATATTGTAGCGGTTTATGACAGTAACAGAAATAAGTTTGATCTTGGTAAACTATCTTCCAATCTCCTCCCCCTTAAGGAAAACGAATGTTAATTTGTTTTATTCTTTTGACTTCATTCTTCACTTTGACGCCGTTGTAACCCTCTTTTATTATTATACATGTCGATGGCATACAGCTAAAAGAAAAGAAAGAAAAATGAGTTCAATGTGTTCTTGTTGTTTTAAAATGTCGTATCCGATGATTTCTGTTAGAGATGGTATTTTAAAACAACAAGAACACATTAACTCGTTTTTCTTTTGACTTGGTCACTTTTAGCTGTATACGTAATGTGACCAGGTACGTCCCGTTTTTTGGTAGCCTGTCCCGTTGCCCCCAAGAACAGCGTCGGGACGTCCAAATGTCCCGTTTTTCAGAAAGACAGCAACTCACGATAACAATTTCAAACAAGAAGGCGCCAAAAATAAATACAGTGAAACCTCTCTGAGCGGCCACCCCTCCGTTCCGAGAAAAATTGGCCGCTCAGAGGGGGTGGCCGCTCTGAAGGGTTTCGTTATAATTGCTATAATACATAATATAAACAAGTCTGACACATATTTCTTATTTAAAACGAAGTTTGAGACTTATCTAAAGAGAAAATAGTACTTTATTTAATAATTTTTTACATTTTTTGTGAAAAGGATACAATTTGTGACTGTTTTAAGTTTTTACCCTTCTCGGAAAATTCTCTATAATACTCTCTTTCTAAAATACTCTCTTTCCCTATTACCCTTCTCCATTTTTTCAAGTTCGTTTTTCAGTTTAAAAAGTAAATCTCTAACCGATGCGTTTGTTAAATGGGATGGGCAAACCCACCCGGCGGCCGTTCAGAGGGGTTGGGTGGCCGTTGCTAGGGGTTATTTTAACATTAGGTCTATGGGCCGAAAAATCCGTGCCACGAAAAATTGGCCGTTAAGAGGGGTGGCCGTTCGAAGAGGTTTCACTGTAATAAAAAAAAAAAAAATCCCACGGTAATGTCTAGTAGACCGGCGATAACGGAGCATGCGCTATACTAGTCATGTCACACATATATAAGTTGGTCAGAAACCTCCTATCTCGATCTTAGTTCTAACTCCATTATTAGCCCAGTGGTTGGGTCGTAAAAAAAAAAAAAAGCCGAATTCGGAATTAATTAGAGGAAAGCTGGGTATTGTTTTAATCCCTTCAGTTTAGGTCTGGAATGAACATACTAAGTTTTCCCCCTCCGGCGAGGTGAGCGTTAGCAGCTGCGTACAGATTTGTAGTCAGAAAATAGGACTTTTTTCAATAATCGAGCAATATCTCAAAAACAACTCATGCTATCAAAAACATTCTAATAAAATAGTCGTAGAACTTACGATTCTGAATAAAATGAGTAACAGCACTTATTATATTCAATCAAAATTAAGCTCACACAACTGCGCTTCAAAGTACTGCCTAAATCGCTGATCAAGCGCTTGAAGCGAGAACGGACCAAGTTATAGGTTCTCCCCAACTCCAATTATTATATAGTATACATTTTAAATTTGTTCAGGATGCTTTTATAATTACTTCAAGGCTTTATTTAGTATATTTTGAAGGAAAAAAAACCACTGTTATTATGATTTAACAAAGGAAAACATCAAACGAAAATTTCAGCAATGGTTGAAAGAGTGTTTATTAATTAGAAGCAACGGATTTCTCATCCGAGGGGAAGTTCTTCAAAATGACTAAAATATTCTTCTGCATTCAGATATTGCACGGCATTTTAAATAATTTACCGGTTATTTTGCAAAAGAAATCTTCCAAAATCATAAACTGCGCTTGAAATTAAAAAAAAAAATTATTTCAATACAAAAAAAGTACCATAAACGAAATTGCCACAAACGGAGAAGAGTAATATATAACTAACTTTAAAGAAAGACCCTTGAAGGAATGAAAGTTTCCAGTTCTCGTTTAAGTAAGGAAGTAGTTGCATTGTACAAGACACATTGTTATTATTGTGGCTGCTAAGTGAATATTTATCCATCTGGACGTATGGGAAATATGTGTTCATCATCCATCGATAGTTAAAATACAAACACAGACAGAGGGTGCGTTGATGGCGTCGCTTTGAGAGCACACCGTTTTGTCCCAATGATACGTAACGGAATAAATATCATGTTTCAGAGCTCTTTTAGCAACAGAAAAACTTTTTCTAAGCCTGACTTTTTGTAGAAACGTTGTTAAAGAGTCACACATGAAGGAATCGAAATATGGAATGTTTGACATCTTAATAGATTAAAGAGATATTTTTGCATCTATAAATCCAAAATTTCCGAACGTCAGGATCTTCGGAAATCAATGAAAAGTTTTTTTTTTGACGGCTTCACATCTATAGCAAGTGGTATTGTGGCAGATGAAAGTATAAATTGACACAATGCTTATGAAATCGGAGTATATTGTTTGTCAAACTGTTGGTAATAATTTTACCGTTGTTACATTAAAACGGAAAAACCGAGTAATGCCTATTCGTGGTTTCACTTCTAAGGTGAAAGTTAATGATGAATTAATTCCTGTTAATCTAGACAATATTCAGAAGAATCCTGAAAAGTCTGATGCAGAGTTATTTTGAATTTGAGTTGGCGCATTTTCCATTGTCACTCTTTGATGAAGGATAACTGCGCAAGACCCGCAAGTCAGTATTTTATGATTTTTTTGTATGTTATGGGGTTGATAGTTGATTTCTGTTACATCGTGTGTTGTGGCAGGCAAAGGAATCATTTTCCTTCATCCTGAAGAAATACGTTGATTACGCCAAAAAGCACTTCAATGAAGGGGCCACAATAGTTTTTGACGATTACCCTGAAGATGCAGTGAAAAGTGCAAAATCGGTAGAACGTATCAGACGAACAAAGAAACACATATCTGGTTATGTTATGATTGATAAATCGATGTTAGCCACTATGTCCCAAGAGAATTTTTTTTTTTATCAAATTATAAGAACAAGCGAAGGCTTATAAATATATTATGTGTTAAATTTCAAAAAGAAGGTTTTGTTATGAAGCTGAGGAAGATGCTAATTACCTCATAATCAAAAGTGCTTTGGAAATGGAGAAAAGGTCACAATGTGTTATGGTTGTTGGTGAAGATATCCACCTCTTGGTTATAACGGCAGCATCCATTAATTCCGAAAACATTTTCTTCTTAAAGCCTGGGAGAGGTTAAGCAGAAGATGCTTTATATTGTACAGCAACCCTGAACATTGCTCCACAAATAAGGCACATTATTTTATTTCTTCGTGTGCTCAGTTGTTGCAATACCATATCTGCTCTTTTCAGGCAGGTGAAGAAGAAATTTATCAGTGTTCTGAACTGCAACAAGTTGTGAACATTTTCCGTGATGAAAATGCATGCCCGGGCGACATAGATGACGCAGGATATAAAGTTTTGATAGCCCTGTATGGGAGAAAGAAAAGTGAAGAAACAAGGGATTCTCGGATATTTAAACTTTTTCAAAAATCACTAGTAAAAAATAATTTCAAATCGGTGTTTCTCCCTCCCACTACAGCAGCTGCACGTGAACATTCTCTCCGTGCATACCATACCAACAGGTTCAACTTTGGAGTGGATTTGCCAAAAGGCCCTTAGATTGGTGTTGGAAAGAAACCAAACATGGATTGTTCTCAGTCACCACCCACAAGGAACCAGCTCCTCTAGCCCTTCTATCTATAATATTATTGCAAGTGCGCACAGGAGTGTAATTTGACTTGCGCCTGTAATAAATATGACATTAAATATTCTACAATTTGCTATCACTACAAAGGACAAGGGTGTACGAATTCTCTAGAAGATAACATCATTACAAACTCAGCTAACCAAGAGGCTGAAATCGATATCAGGATGGAGGAGGTAATTTTAGAAGTCGACTCGGAGGAAGAATATCAAAAGTTGCAAGTGCAGGAAAGTGACAGTAAGCAAACCGACATTAATGGTTTATGACTAACCTTAAACATCTAAAAAATTGAATGGATCTAAAACATTTTATCTATTTATTATCACTTCAGTTATTCGTAATTAAATAATAAGTATTAAACTGAAAGTCGTTGTTTTTCATTACGCTCTCGGTCAGTGTTGAAATTTTCGTGTGATGTTTTCCTTTGTTAAATAATAATAACAGTGAGGTTTTTCCCCTTCAAAATATACTAAATAAAGCCTTGAAATGCTTATAAAAGCATCATGAACAAATTTAAATTGTGTGTATAATAATTGGAGTTAGGGTGAACCTATAACTTGGTCCGTTCTCGCTTCAAGCGATTGATTAGCGATTTTGGCAGTACTTAGAAGCGCAGTTGTGAGCTTAATTTTGATTGAATATAATAAGTGTTGGTACTCATCAGGGAGGGTCCACAAACGTAATGCGCAGAACGTCTTTCCGCGCATGACGTCTAATTGGGAGCATATTCCGAAACTCCACTATTCTACATGGTTTCGAATTAAAGGAAGAAAGTTATTCTATCTGTAAGAATGGATTAAAAACCCGATTAATGGTTATTGTATATTCATCATATTACATCACAAAACAATTTTTTATTGCTTATAATTTCAGCGTTAGGTACTTTTATTTTTGATGAAAATGAGTCCTGGTTCTTTTTCTGTTTACAGCAAGAGTCTAATTAATCGATTCGCTTTTTGAGAACGTTATTCTTTTTTTTTGTGCGAATTTTCAATGAATGAAAATAAGTATGATCTTTTGGGTTTATTTATATACTAGCAGTACGTGCACGGCGTTGCCCGTGTAATCAGGACTTCGACTGCGCACAATGATACGAAAAAGTTTTGAAAATGAAATCAAAACAAACGATACATATTATTGATTTCCCCGCTTATTTTTCTTTGCGATAATGACATTTTAACTGTAGAAAAACAGCACAGAGTACGTTAATCCGAAACAATATTAGAAAATTTCAACTTGGAAATGATTATTATACATCAAGTAAAATATGCGCGACAAATAAACACGTTAAAACACTGCCAAAAATAATAATCGAAGTCATTCAGTTGAAGGCTATGACGTATCTTGCGCTCTGCACCGTCAGCCAATGAAATTGCAGCAATGCATGTTGGAAAGGCTCCGGAGAAACTTCCGCGGGAGAATGCTCGCTAGAGAAAAATCTCTTTGAACTGATCAGGAAAAAATTGATTTAAAAAAAACCCAAGAAGATATTTCAACTATTCTAATTTTAAATCCGACAGAAACGTTGCAGTTATAAGCTGAAAATTGTTTTAAGTGATAACGTTATTAGAACCTCGGATGCGAGAATTTTAAGAAATCTGAACTGAAAATTACCATAAAAATGACTATTTTTCAAAAAATTCTCAAAATTTAGTAAACTACGTTACTAATTACGTACGAAACAAACTTCATTAGAATGGAAATCGATTGCTCTTTCCGATGGTGTATCTGTTTTTTTCGTACAATTATCAGAAATCATGCTATTGAGAAATTAGTTCGAAAAATCACCCAAAACATTACATAAAAAAAATCTAGATTAAATTTTAAAATTTCGGCTTCGAGGTGCATTAAGTCACCATTACGACTACCTGTGTGTCAAATTTCATGGCTGTATGTACGATAGATTTGCCTGGACATCGCGGACACACGCACACAAACATTGCCTTTTATAAGTACTAGCAGTACGCGCACGGCGTTGCTCATGGAATCACGACTTCAACAAAATGGGGGGGGAGGGGGAGCCCACAATGACACGAAAAAGTATTGAAAACAAATCAAAACAAAAGATACATATTATTGATTTTCCCGCTTATTTTTTTTTCGCGTTAAACAATATTAAAAAATCCCTTTTCGGCAAGCTTGAAGGCAAAGGTAGATTCCTTTACGTTAATGTTACAAAAGTCATGAAATATTACATATTGATCAATACAGACATAGCCAATGACTTTATTGTTTCTACACATTGCAGTATTTACGCTGTCATTCTGTTTTCATGTCATTTGATTTTTTGCTATATCAAGGTTTTATCATTCCATTTTTCATTCCAAAAAGTTATGATAGATTTATCGGTCAGTACATTGGTCAATTTTTTTATATCTCAACACATAATCATTCAACAGGTAGGAATCATAAAGAAATAAACATCTCAGCAGTGCAAATATCTCCTAGATAACATTAAGCCAGCCTATCTGAAACAGTAACAAGAAATTGACTCTTGGCACGAATGAAGAAGGACTCTAGATTTAAAAATTAATTTATTTAATCTAGCTTAAAATATAATTGTGTGAACATTACTTTGTCATATGGTAAAACCACATGACATGATACACTTAAACACTACTAAAATGGGCTCATTTAGAGAGTTAAAAGATAATAGTGGTTACTATTATCTCTTATCCCTGGTTACAGAGATAATAGTCACTAAATTCTTAACATATAAGAGAATAAAAAGTATTAAACATTGTGAGTGGCAAATTGAATACGTGTTTTTAAAGCATAGGATATAAATGCAGCCAATTTGAACAGCGAATTTAAATCTCCATCGACGGTTAAAACCAAATACTCAGGCAGAAAATCCCAAACAATTTTAAAGTTAAGCAGATATTTTTCAAAAACAAAAAGGATAAAGGGAACTCTTATTTAATTACTCTTATTTTTGGCTACTTTATATTGATTTTATTAAACAAATCATGGTCCCGCCATGTTTAGTTAAATATCAAATTAAAGTATTCTGTCAAAAAAACCTATTATCAAATTAACTATTAAAATTATTTGATTAATTAAAATTAACTATCTACTTAATTAAAGTTAACAAATTAATTGTTACAAAACTCCACTAAAACCTTTATTATGGCTTATACTATATGCCAGAAATCTTATCTTATAATTATCTAATAATTATATCAATTTAAATAAAAGTCACTGTGGCTATGTATGTATGTTCCACATCTCCTCCTAAACCACTGGACTGATTTCAATCAAACTTTTCAAACTTTTTATTTAAGAAAAGAGAAAGGTCACCTTCAACTTTTCAACGCCTAAAAGATGCTTAAAATTTCACCTAATTAAAAATTAAGCAAGGCGTTTTTCCGCAATGTCTTTCATTTCCATAAATATGTTTCTCTCATTTTAATATTTTTTTCAAAATCAATTTTAAACTGAATTCGTAACAATATTCTTGTTGATCAAAAATAATACGAAGAACTGTTTCCAGAACGAAGAATGCTAAAAGAAAATTTTAAAAGTAGACGATTTAACAATTTATATCGGGACCAGCTATTGATTTATTTTCACGCTTTAAATTAATGAATAATTAAATAGTTAATTTAATTGTTTCAAAATATTCATTAAAACCTTTCATTGACTTTAGTAATTGTTAACAAAATTTGAAGTACCTATATAACAAATAATAAGGTATGAAGAAAACGGATGTTTTTAAAAATCATCTGGTTGAATTGATATTCTCATTTTAATTAAAAGCGTTTTAGATCAGAAAAGTAATTTGTGTATTATAATATTTATACAATAGTAATTTTTACATTAAAAATATTAAACATGAAAACATTTTAATCCGGAGCAAAGCCAGGTATATCAATTAACAGTTATAATTAACAAAATTTAACAAAGATATTAACTATAAATTAATTAGTCATAAATTAATTATATATTATACCGTATAAAAAGTGAAGGTGAATGCGGTTGATGGAACTCATAACTTCTAAATAATTCTTGCTGTCAAAAAACTTTCAATATAAACGTAGTTTGTTATGATATGGTGATAATTACCCTAATTGAAATTTTCTTTCTATCTTCAATCTTAACGAAGCTATGGGGAAATGATAAATTGGGGGGGGGGGGTATTGAATATCGCTTTTCAGCTCATAACTTATAAGCAATTCTAGCAGACAAAAAACTTTTAGTATGAAAGTTGTTCGTTATCATAAGGTGATAATTCGCCTAATTGAATTTTTTTTTTCTATCTTTAGTCGTAACAGAGCTATGGGGAAAAGATAAGTTGGGGAGGGGATTGAAAATGGCTTTTTAGCTCATAACTTCTAAGAAATTGTGGCTATCAAAAAAGTTTTCATACAAAAGTTGTTTGTTGTGATAAGGCAATAATTCGCCTAATTTGAATTTAATAATAAGGAAAAGAACATTTTGCCCTCTATTCTCATAAGTATTGGTGCTACAAGAATGAAGGAGGATGGAAGAAACTGGAAATGACGAGAGCTTTCCAACGAGGGGTAACATGCATAGGTTAAAACGTATTTTAAGTTAGGGGGAGAGGAGGGGAAGGGTGGGAAAATCACTTTTCAGCTCATAACTTCTAAGCAATTGTAGCTATCGAAAAAGTTTAAATGCAAAAATTGTTCGTTTTGATAAGGCAATAATTCGCCTAATTTGAATTTTCTTTCTATTTTCAATTGTAAAGGAATTATGGGAAAAGGAAAACTTCCACCCCCCACCATTTCCAGCCCCTTTTAGCTGGATAGCCCATCTACGAACTCGACCGAGATTTTCACTATCTTTACAACATATCCCAAGCTGGTTAAATTTACATCAAAATTACTCCAGTTATCGTGTTCACAAGATAACATGGGAAAAAAGCGTTATATATATATATATATATATATATATATATATATATATATATATATATAATATAACTTTTTAACGAAGGGTGGTTTTGGGTTCTAGGGGTCATGATCGGTGAAGATATGCAGAAATTTTCCGAAAGTCGTGTCATGAGAACCATTGCAATAGGTAGAGAGTTCCTATAAGGAATCTACCTAAAAATTGCAACGTGAAAATTATTATTCTGCAAGCAAAGTATGCGAGATGAATAAATGTTAAGATACTGCCGAAAATAATAATCAAAGTTATTCACTTGAAGGTCATGATGTATCCTGCGCGTCCGCCAATCAAAATTGCCAGCAACGTTCCGAAGAAACAGGCGAGACTGGCTATCCAGCACTTGCTCCCATTGAGAAAGCAGAAGTTTTAGCGGACAGTCTTAGAAAACAGTTTGAGCCAAATACTGACCCCATTTTTGACAACCCAATTGTGTCGGGGAATGTTCACGAAGCAGTGGAGAGTTTTGCGAACACTCCACATATTAACAACCTGAGCTCGGTTACAGCGTCTGAAGTCATTGACTTCATTAAAACACTGAAACCGAATAAGTCACCAGGCTTGGACCAAATTTCTAATCGCATGCTAAAAAAATCTACCCCTTAAATTTATTCTTTACATAACTTTCTTAATGAATGTTTTAATGCAAAATTGCTACTTCCCCTATTGTTGGAAAACCGCTGTGGTGGTCTCTATTCCAAAACCAAATTCAGATTTGTCACTTCCTCAAAATTATCGTCCAATCTCATTGCTTAGTTGCTTGAGTAAAGTGTTCGAATCAGTGCTTCTCAGACGTCTGAATCAGTTCCTTGATGATAATAATATTATTATCTCTGAACAATTCGGCTTCAGAAAGAAACTCTCAACTAATCACCAGCTCGTTCGAGTGACGGAATTGATTCACGACGGTTTCGAGAAGTCCGAAACCACAGGTGCACTTTTTCTGGACATAGCCAAAGCCTTTGATAAAATTTGGCACGATGGCTTATTGCCCAAGCTCATGCGGCTCAGTTAATCAAAATTCTTCGCTCGTACCTCGTAATTTCCAGGTACGAGTTAATCACATTATCTCCTCCCCCCGTCCAATCCTTAGTGGCTGTGCTCAGGGAAGTTTAATCTCTCCCGCACTTTTCAATATCTATGTCAATGACATACCTACGACTCGCAGTTGTCATTTAGCGATTTTCGCTGACGACACCAAACACAAAGACCCTCACACCATCATTACACGTCTTCAACATTATATCTCTCAGCGCCAGCTCTGGCTCGCGGACTGGAAAATTAAAGTAAATCCTAATAAATGTGCGTGCCTCCTTTTCACCAAAAAACATTATATTCCGCCCTTACCTAGCCTCGAAATGTTTGGCCAACCCGTTCCTCGTATATTTGATTATAAATACCTGGGACTTCATCTCGACCCTAAATTAAGTTTTAATGTTCACATTAATAACGCCATTCAAAAAGCTTGTTGAGTGGCGTTTTGGTAGAAATAGAAAAGCGGACTGTTTGCGTTTCGAATTGCTTTGTTCTCAACGTGCGTTAGCGTAATGGCGCTCTCTTGACGAGAGGTTACAAAAGGTTGCAAGTTGGCGGAGAGTTCCGTCGCCAAAGTTGGCGAGCGCGACACAATACGGAACATCCCGCGCGGCGTTGAAATGTTTTACATATTTCGAATAGAAAATAACATTATACAAAATAAACGCAAGAAAAATTGATTAATTACAAAGTTACAGTTGCTTGAGAATACACACAAAAAAAGGAAATACAATTGACATTGGAAACAATTAGTTATTTTGCAAGAGATTGTCCTTTATTGGTAAAATACCAATTTTTGAAAGTGGTCTCCTATAGCTACCCTTGGACGTGCGTACGTCCACTACTCTGATGTTTCCATCAGGGCCTGGAATCGACTTAATAATCCTACCTATTGCCCAACTACAGGTAGGGAGTTGAGGGTCTTGAATAAGAACCATCATACCAGGAATAACACTAGGCTGTTTAAATAACCATTTCGTGCGCTGTTGCAAATTACTTAAATAGCTGTTTTGCCAGCGTTTCCATATTATTTGTACATATTTCTGCGTTTTCTGCCATTTATTAAGAAGGTTGCCTTTCTTGTCAGTAACGTCAGGTTCAGGGATAGCATTTATGGGCTTTCCTATCAGGAAATGGCCTGGAGTTAATACTTGGAAATCGTCTGTATCGGTTGATAAGGGAGTGAGAGGTCGCGAAATGAGGATGCCCTCAATTTGAACTATTACAGTTAAGAATTCCTCTAGCGTTAATTTTGAGGAGCCTACCACTCTTTTGAGGTGATACTTAAAGTATTTAACTCCTGCCTCCCAGAGGCCACCAAAATTGGGTGCTCTAGGCGGCAAGAATTTCCATTTGATGCCCTCTGAGGCTAACAGGTTTGCAATGGTTTCATTTCTTATGACAAGTTTGTGTAGACGTTTTAGTTCTGCTGAAGCACCTGTAAAATTCGTAGCATTATCACTAAAGAGAATTGAACTTTTGCCACGGCGTGCAAAAAATCTTTTTAAAGTAGCAATTATAGCGTCGGCAGTCAAATCTGAAACAAAGTCTATGTGAACTGCTTTAGTTGCCATACAGACAAATATGACAACATAGACTTTCTGATATGTGCCCTTTCTCTGTCCCTTATATTGGATTAGAAATGGACCACATAAATCTAGTCCTGCGTTTTGAAAAGGCGAACTTGGTGTTACTCTTTCTGGAGGCAGATCCCCCATAATTTGATTGGCCATAACTGGCTTATTTTTAAAGCATTCTACACATTCATGAACGACCTTTCGTGCTATGCTTCTGCCACCAAGAGGCCAATACTTTAAGCGTACCGTATTTAATAAGGCTTGTTGACCTACATGAAAATCCCTTTTGTGATAGTACTGAAATATGAGTTTGACTAACTTATTACCAGCAGGCAGAATAATGAGATGGTTTTGGTTGCAACTGACATTAGAGTAAGAAATTCTACCCCCTACCCTAATACAACCATCTTTATCAGTAAAAGGATTAAGAAATTTTAGCTTTCTTGACTGGGAAACCGATAATCCCTTTTTTAAACAAGCTATCTCTGGAGCAAAGTATCTTGCCTGAAAATGGTTAATAAGAAATATTTCTGCCTTACCATATTCTTCAAGGGTGAGTGAATCCCTTTGTTTTACACCGGATTTACAATCTATACTTATAAAAGGCAATGTTTGTGTGCGTGTGTGTGTGTGTGTGTTTGTCTGCGATGTCCAGACGAATCTATCGCACTTACAGCCATGAAATTTGGCACACAGATAGTCGTAATGGTGACTGAGTGCACATCGAAGCCGAAATTTTAAATTTTAATCTAGAATTTTTTTTATTAAAAGTTTTGTGTTGTTTTGGTTGATTTTTCGCACTAATTTCTCATTAGAATGGTTTCAAATAATTGTACGACAAAAATAGATAGACCATCGGAAAGAGCACGCGATTTCCGTTCTAATGAAGTTAGTTTTGAATTTCTATCTTAAATTACTGAATTTTGAGAATTTGTTAAAAATCAGTCAGTTTTGCACCTAAATGTTGGTTCTGTTTTTAAATTTGTTGCATCCGACTTTCTAATAACACTATTATTTTCAATTTTTTTCAGCTTATAACTGCAACGGTTCTGTCGGATTTAAAACGAGAATGGTTAAAATATCTTTTTTAGTTTTTTTAAAATTAATTTTTTCCTGATAGTTGAACGATATGTTTCCTCTAGCGAAGCTTCCGCCCACGACAGTCTCCGGAACGTTGCGGGCAATTTCATTGGCTGAAGGGCCAGGGTGACGTCATTACTTTCGCGTTCTGCGAGGAGATGATGTATTTACTCCATGACTTCGATTATTATTTTTAAGCGTATCTTAACTTATTTCTTTGGCTTTCATACTTTGCTCGCGGTGTAATAAATATCACATTGTAATTTTTTAACATTATTTGGATTTAACGGTACTCGGTCGAGAGGAAAAGGAGGCGGACCAACTCAATAATATATATATATTTCTGTTTTGATTTAGTTTTTAAAACTTTCATTTATGCAATTGTATGTGGGCTTTTTTTTATTTTGTTGAAGTCCTGATTCCACGGGCATCGCCGTGCGCGTACTGCTAGTTAGTAATAAACCTGAAAATAAAGGCTAGAATTCTAATTAATTTATGAAAATTATTAGTGAGATCAAGTAAATTATCTATGAAATTAGAGTCAATATTTAATTTTAGAGTCAATTTAGGAATCGTTTTAAGTTCGTTGGAATAGCACTCATCTGTCACAAAACCGGTAAGCTGTCGGGAGTAGATGCAGTTAAATTCTCCAAATCTGGACCTTTCCACCACAAGTCGTTAACTGCAAGTGCCTTTACATCCAGTCCACGGGAAATGAGATCGGCAGGGTTGCACTCTGATGGGATATGCTTCCACTGGAAATCCTTGGTTAACTGCTGGATCTGGGACACACGATTACTGACGAAGGTCTTAAGAAGGTTTGGAGGGGTATTAACCCGTATTTTACCATCGTCCTATATATAGGACAGCTCAGATTTGTCGAATTTTCATAGCCAATATCGTATTTTTAATTTATATTCCGCTTCTAAAGTATATTTTAAGATTGATAAGTGCTATTTATTATCTTTTTAAGTTTAATTTTGATCATTTTTAAATTTTTTAAGAATTTTGAATTTGGCTAATTTTTGCTACTTTATTTGACAAGAATTATATTTTTCTTTTAAATAATTATGAGAAAATAATACAATTTCTTTTTTCAAATTTATTCATGGCATGTCTTATATGTTATTTCTGAGTAAAATTTGGAAACAAAAAGCTATATTCAAACTGGTTTTACAAAGGTTTTACGTGCCGTCCTATATATAGGACGATAGTAAAATTCCCTACTATGCACACCCATACAAAGGCGTTTGAAATTTCGGGAAAAAGGATTAGAATATCTGTGTTTTACTTATTGCAAAACTCAATAGCATCTAGTTTGCTTGGAACATGAACCTGTAGGTGTGTCTTGAATAATATATTTGTTCTGTTTCTTTGGTCACGTGCTGACGCTATCTTTTGTAGGGAAAATAATACTACTGTTCGAAGTGTTATCTGATTTCACATCCGCTCCTTCCAGAACATTATTGGAAATGAGTCGGAGATTTTTAACTGAGGAAGCTTTTGAGTATTTAAGGCCATTGGCCGATGAATATGATGATAGTGATTTTTAAATTATAATATCCACCCCCATGTTCCAGAAATTGTCACTTATGATTAAAAAGTTGATGATGCCTGCAGCAGCATTGAACATGGTCATATTGCTTTTGACGAAAAGATTCAAGAAGAAGCAGATGGAACAATTGAAATTCTAAAGGAAAAAAGGTGCTGCTGAATATGTTTCAACACCTACATCGACTAATTGTGCACCAAAATTTTCATCAGCTCCTAATTATTTTACGGATATGATTTCAGGAAAATCACCTTGAAACTTCTCGAGATGATGGCTGAAAATGTGATTGTCCAGCTATAGTAGATGGTAACAAGCATGCTTGACAGAAAAATACTCACGATTTTTGTCTAAAATTCGATGAACTTTAAAAAGTTTTGGGAATTATTTTTTATAGCGGATGTTACATTTTACTCAGAGAAAAAATGTACTGGGGAAATGCTTGTTAGTCAAACAATGTCAAGAAAGCGATACTTAGATGTCAAGAGTTATTTATACTTTAATGACAATACTGCTATTGATCCAGATCACTATTAGAAAGTATGTCCAAATTAGAAATTGTTGAATCAAGTTTTTTAACAGTTTGGTATGTTTTCTGAACATTTAAGTAATGATGAAAGAATAGTCCGCTATTTTGAAAGACATGGATGCAAACTATACATGAAAGGAAAACCCGTAAAATTTGGATACAATCTAAGAATACTCTCATCTTTCGATGTATATCCCTCTCGTATTATACCATATCAGGCAGTAGAGCAATTATGAAAACAAATGTGGCATGACTATGAAAAGAAAGAAATCATTATCCCAACCAGTCGGTGAAAATTGGCTGTCTTTTGTTGAAACTCCTTCAAACCACAAAATTTATAAGGATAACATTTTTAAGTCGTGTGATCTTTTTGGTCTGTCAGAAGCAAGCGTTTCTTTGCTACGGAAACAGTTTAAGGAAAATAGAATGACAAAATGCCCTTGAATAAAATTTCAGCTGTTCGATGGATTGAAAATAGAGTTGTCTCATTGATCACCAATTTTGACGACAAAAGAGGCTTTAAAAAAGTAGAAAGAAGAATGAAGGGTGGAAAGCAGAAAGTAGACATACCATTGTGTGTTGTTTCGTATAATTTGTGCAAAAATGGTGTAGACTTGTTGGACAATCTCATAAAAACATATTTTTCATCCATGCAAGAAAAAAAGTGGTATTGACCATTATTGAAAAATGCATTGGAGACATCACTGGTTGCACTGGTTTAGAAACATTAAAAACGTCTCCTCCAGAACAAGTTGTAGAACTCCTAGAATTTCTTCGACATTTTACAATAGCTTACCTGGGATTGTGTGTACCTCGCAATGTTGCAAGAATAAAATTGGGCATTCAAAAAAAAAAAAAAAAAAATCCAGATTACTTCAAATTCCAAAGTGAACCCTTTCTAGTAAATGGAAAACAACGCCAATGACAGCTTATAAACTGTACAAGAAAACCCTTAACTATTTGCAAAAATGTAGTTTAGGACTGCTTTGAATGTTTACTACCATTTCATGTAAACCAAGATGCTTGACTGCAAAGCATGTAGTAGTGGATTGTACCATCGTCCTACATATAGAACAGCTTGCAAAAAGACAACCGATAAAGTTTTCTTAAGTTTTTTAACTCTATATTTTTGCTTGATGTCTCATTAGTCTATGATAAATTTTTTTTGGAAAAATATTAATTTTTTCTTAATGTGGTAAAATATGGGTTAATCCACGCGAGAGCGATTGTAGAATCCGACCACAATTGCACGGACTCTTATCTGCGTTTTTAGAGCTGATATGACTTTGTGAGTAAGCTTCGACAGAAGAAGACATGCGCTCAGTTCGAGCCTCGGTATCGTCATGATCTTGGTTGGTGCGACTCGTGACTTGCTGCAAAGAAGTCGGCAGTTTGATTCCTCGTTGCTGGGCACTGTTTGAAAATAAATAACAGCCCCATAGCCTTTCGAAGAAGCATCAGCGAAACCGTGAAGTATTACACGGATGGCATTGGTCTCAAGAAAGCATCTGGGTATCTTGATTTTCTCCAAGTCAGGCAGTGTCTTAACAAAGTTCTCCCATTGTTGCGAAATGTCTGGAGGAAGTATTTCATACCAGTCTAATTTTAACAACCAGAGTTGCTGCATAAAAATCTTGGCCTTGGAGATGACAGGACCAAGAAGTCCAACTGGATCATAAATTCGTGCGATCTGAGACAAGACGTCTCGTTTCGTATAGCTGTGATTAATGTTCACGTTGGCTTTATAAGTAAAGGTATCACTTACACTGTTCCAAATCATGCCCAGAGTCTTTACCTGTATTTCTTCGGAATTTCTGTCAAGTGGAAATTCTTGCGCGGTGGTTGGAGAATAGCTTGAGCACCACTTATATAGCGTCATTCCTCCTCTTTGAAGAAGTTGCCTTAATTCTGACTGGATAGTCTCGAATTCTGTAAATTCGGATCAGCCCGAGAGGCAATCATCCATATAAAAATCTTGAAGTAAGACCTTGGAAGCCAATAGAAAATTCTTTTCTTCATCCAAAGCGAGTTGTTGTAAAACTTTCGTTACCAAATATGGAGCACTTGCCGTCCCGTATGTGACAGTTCGTAATTCATAAACTTTAATAGGAGATGACTTGCTGTTTTTCCACAAGATTTGTTGAAGCCTAGTCTGAGATTCATTTAACTCAATCATTCTGAACATCTGCTTTATGTCGGCGGTGAAGGCATAAATGTGCTTGCGAAATCTAATCAGAATCGAGAATAGGTCTTCCTGAAGCACACCTCCCTTGTACAATAAATCATTCAAGGAATAACCACTACTAGTTTTAGAGCTAGCGTTGAATACGACTCGTAACTTAGTCGTTTTGTTATCTGGTCGTAAAATACCGCGATGAGGGAGATATATCGCCCTGCATATAAATCGGTATCTTCCTTTACTTCTTCCATATGATGCAAAGATTCGTACTCATTTAGAAAATCTGAGTACAGCATAGTAGGATCGCGTTCTAAGCGTGTCCATAGCTGATCTAATCTTTTAGATGCAATCATCTTCGAGTTCCCCAACATGGTTTCAGGGAATTCTGGTTTTAATGGCATAGAAACAACATATTTGCCATCTGCTTTCCTAAAATGTGTTTTTGCGAAATGTTCGTTGCAATAATTTAATTCTTCACTATTGCAAGTTTTTTGATAATCGACATCTTCAATTTCCCAGAAATTAGTAAGCGTTTTATTTAAAGCTTCTAAGTTTTTAGTCAAAAAACAATATTCTGTAGAAATATCCAAATTATTGTCTGAAATGTTGCCCGAAACTAGATATCCGAAACGGCTCGATTGCAAAAACAAGTTATTCCCAATTTTAATTTTATCTTTTTCTAAGAACGCGAAGAATAATTCTGCGCCTAACAGAAGATCAACCTTTTGAGGAATAAAAAAAGTTGGATCGGCTAGCTGTACATTATTAGGAATATTCCAGTGTTCTACATTAATTTTCTTAGAAGGAGAGAGATGACTAATTTTTGGAACGAGCAAAAAATCAATATCCCATTGTGAATCATTCTTTGCATTTGAGCGGAAATCCTTCTGTTTATATTAATCGATGCGTCATTCAAGCCACAGATTGGAATATTTACTTTTTGTTTCTTTAAATCAAGAACGTTAGCTGCGTTTGAGATTCTGATGCACAATCCAAAATTGCACGCAAAGGTCTTCTAATTCCTTGGGAATCTTTGACGTAAATTATCGCTGAATTAATTAAAACACTCTTACAATTTCCATTTGTATGGAATGAAGCGCGAGAATGTTCCAAAAAAGAATTCGATCCTGAGTTATTTACGACTTCCTGTACGGAACACATATCTGCCGGCGAAGCGACTGGGGGCTCTGAAGAGGGGAAAACATTGGGATCAGTTGTAGGCATTGAATATTTATGAAGCAATGTATGATGTTTTTTCTTGCAGACAAAACAAGATGTTTTAGAATTGCAGGCGGAAATAACATGAAATTCACTCAGACAGTTCAAGCAAGCTCGAAGTTTGTTCACCAACTCAGTTCTATCTGACAATTTCATGGCCTTGAATTTATCGCACTGATACAATGAGTGAGTAGTTTGATTATTGCAAGCACCACACTTTTTGGTTTATTAGATTTAATAAGAAAGGACTTAGATCGCTCAGAATTTGATTTCGTAGGATTGTTGTTATGAATACTGCATAAGATTTGGTATCTTCTTTCTAGAAATTCCAAACACGCATCAAAATCGGGTACTTCATTATCTTTTAATGTTAATTCGAATTGTTTTCTTGTTTCTCGATCTAGTTTATCCAGAACCACATTTAATAATAAAGCGTTTGACAATTTATCTCTTTCGAAGGCTAAGATTTTTAACGATCTAAGATTTTTCGTAACATTATCTAATAGGATGCGTAAATCCTCAGAAGATTCGCGTTTCATAACCTGCAAATTGAGTATATTTTTGATATGACAGTCTACAATAACTCTTTTGTTTTCGTACCTTTGTTCAAGAGCTTTAAATAGCGAAGAAAAATCATCATCAGCAGTTTCAATTATTTTAGCTTCCCCTTTCAAAGAACCGCGTAAATAATGGAGCTTTTCATTATCAGAAAGCTGAGAATTTTCATTTATGAGATCGTTAAATTGCGTTTTAAATAAATTCCATTCCTCAAATCTCCCGCAAAAAGTCGGAAGAGGAATTTTTGGGAGTTTTATTGGAGCTCCTTTAGACTGGTTGGACAATGACACAGATTGTACATTACATTTTAACTGATTTATAGAGGTTTACCTCTAAATTAAGAAGATCGTCCTCCACTGAATCAAGTGAAAACTCTACATCAGCGAATTCAGTTGTGTTCGTAATTTTATAATAATCGTTCTTCAGTAGTTCAAATTTCTCTTGTAATCTTGACACTATGTCCAATTGAGCTTGTAGTTTTGGGATGGAATGTTCAGTCTTGTCCACAAGAGCGTTGGTCAATTTTGTAATTTTGCTTTTGATGTTGCCGCGTTTGCGGTTTAATGTAGTTATTTCTGTTTCGTTTGTCATGATTAAACGAAACTTGGCGTATCCACAGGGTGAATAAGTTCTTTATAAAAATATAAAGATAGCGTATAGCGTTGAATCCATAGGTGAACTGATCGTTACCTCCGTGAGGCGGACCAATATGATGAGTGGCGTTTTGGTAGAAATAGAAAAGCGGACTGTCTGCGTTTCGAATTGCTTTATTCTCAACGTGCGTTAGCGTAATGGCGCTCTCTTGACGAGAGGTTACAAAAGGCGGAGAGTTCCGTCGCCAAAGTTGGCGAGCGCGACATAATACGGAACAAAGCTACCATAGCAAGTACCCAACACTCTAGTCTCGTCGCTCATTGGAGCACACTTCCTATCAAACACAAGATTCTGCTTTACAAAGCCATAATTCGTCCAGTGCTTATGTATGGTTCCCAAGTCTGGGGATCAACATCACTAATGAACATCAAGAAATTGCAAGTTTTTCAGAACAAGCAACTTATGCACATCGTTAATGCTCCATGGTATGTCCGACGTAAAGTCATTCACGACGACCTCAAAATTGAACCTATTTCGGAGTTTATCAAAAAAACCTCGACTCGTTTCTTTAATAAAATTCCCCATATTCGTAACGAGCTGTTGCAAACACCAGCTTATGACTGTGCGCTCCCCAGTTCAAGGAAACGCCCTAGAACTGCGATGGATGTGGTCTTTGTTAACTTCCCCCAAGTCACAGATCCGACTCCTACCAATCTGGGTGTTTAAATTTTTTCTAAATTCTCATTTCGAACTCTGTTAGCTACGTTGTGCTACGCGCGTTTTTCTGCATTACCCACCACCTTTTTAAATTATCTCCCAATTTTTACGTGCTAAATTTTTAGCTTTCTTTTTAATTTGCCATGCCAGCAGCAGTTTCTTTGTTGAGGGCTCAACAGTCAACGTATCATTCATTTAATTAAATTATTCCCCCATCTTTTCTCCCCTTCTGCTCCATTGCTTTCTTGGAAGCAGTCAGAGAGCATTGTTCCTCTTTTACAACACTTAATTATCTCAAAAATCTCCACTCGGTTATGTCAAAATCTTTAATTAAATTCCCTTTTCTAAATTATGATGTGGAGGTGCACGTGATTTCTTTTCACAAAGCGGGACTCCGCAATCTAACCCACGTTGCCGAGGAACTCGATCGAGAAAAATAACTCTCAACGGCCCAGAAAAAAAATTAATTTAAAAAAAAAAAAAAACGGGAAAAGATATTTTAACCGTTCTTGTTTTAAATCCGACAGAACCGTTCTAATTACAAGCTGAAAGAAATTGAAAATAATAGTGTTAGTAGAAAGTCGGATGCAACAAATTAAAAAAAAAAAAAACTTAACATTTAGATGCCAAAACTGACTATTTTTAAAAAATTTCTCAAAATTCAGTAATTTGAACGAAAATCGCGTGTTCTTTCCGATGGTGTATCTATTTTTATCGTACAGTTATCCGAAATCATGCTATTGAGAAATGAGTGCGAAAAATCACCCAAAACAACACAAAACATTAGATAAAAAATTGTTCTAGATTAAATTTTAAAATTTCGGCTTCGAGGTGCATTCAGTCACCATTACGACTACCTGTGTGCCAAATTTCATGGCTGTAAGTGCGATATATTCGTCTGAACATCGCGCGCACACACACACAAACATTGCCTTTTATAAGTATAGATAGTCTGGAGCCGAGTTTCTGTTTTGCTTCTTTTCTCTCCTCACATTCGAAACTGAAAGGCCTGGAAATTTAGTTTTATTAGAAACTAGCAGTACCCGCACGGCGTTGCCAGTGGTATCGAGACTTCATCAAATTAAAAAAAAAAAAAAAAAAAACACGTCCACAATGACACGAAAAAGCTTTGAAAACAAAATCAAAACAGAAGATAGACATTGATTTTCCCGCTTATTTTTCTTCGCGATTATGACATTTGAGCTGTAGGAAAACAGTACAGAGTACGTTAATCCAAAACTGTATTAAAATTGCAACGTGAAAATCATTATAAACAGCAAGAAGCAACTTAAACAACATGTGTTTTTTAATAAACTTTAGAAACAAATCAAAAGTATAAAAAATATAAATCAGACCGCGCGCCCCCCCCCCCCCCACCTAGATTATCATGAGCTTGAAGTGTAAGGTGTAAGTATCAGAACGTAACAGACAGACGCGCACAAAGAAAAAAATAACCAAAAGGAGAAAAAACATTTGTCTAAACCTGCTTAAACGGTTTAATAATTCATTCAAACTAAAGCAATAAAAGTAATTCATCCTATTCCCGTACCTACCCTCATTCATGGCAGGAAGCCAAATAAAGCCATAGCTCTAATTTTTTCCGCCAGATGGCGCACACTTGGATTGAAAGGGATTTCCGTATTCCGATTCCTTCTGAAAAATTTCTCTGACCCCATCAACTAAAAAATTAATTAAAAATCGACTTAAATTGGTATTTTAATCGTTCTTGTTTTAAATGAAGGAGAACCGTTTTATTTATTAGCTCGAAAATTTTCAAAAAGATAAGGAAATTAGAACGTGCGATGCAGTCATTTGATTTTGAAATCTTAAAATTTCATTCGAAAACTGACTATAATTTAAAAATTTCTCAAAATTCAGGAAATTACGTTAGACTTTCAAAACAAACGTCATTAAAACGATAATTGTTTGTTCTATTTGATGGTGCGTCGATTGTTTTTTTTTCGATCATTATTTATCGTGGATCGGCCAAAAATGTGTTGAAAAGCACCCAAACCAACACAAAACATTAAATTAAAAATTTTCTAGATGAAATTTTAAAATTCAGGCTTCGAGGTGCATTGAGTCACCGTTAAGACTACATGTGTGCCAAATTTCAAGTTTGTAAGTGCGAGAGATTCGTCTGGACATCGCACGCAGGCCACGCGCACACACACACACAAACATTGCCTTTTATAAGTATAGATACTTCTCGTGTGATTCAGAACTGAGAAGCTCGCTTGATTACAATTGCTGAGGAAAGGTTTTTGAATTTTCCTGTGGCTCGTAAGCTGAAGATTGAAAAACGGCTCTTTTCGGAGCAGATTCAGTACTGAAAGCAATGCCTGGTTGAGCTGTTGACGGATGTTCGGTGCATTCGAAAATTTCGAAAGGCGTTCTTATGGAAAACGTTTCTTTTCACTTATTTCCGAAAGATCCTAATGTTTGGAAAATTTGGATTTACAGATGCAAAAGAAAAGATATCGTTAATGATGCAAATTTTTGAATTTTTGCTCAGCTCTTCATCGAGAGCGATTTTCACCGTGATTTGAAGTCTTAATTGCTGGTTTCCCTGCAAATAATAATAATAGTTCTGAAATCTAAAGATGTCCCAAAATTATTTTTGTCTTAAAATAAAATGATGAAGTTAATCAGTTACAGAGGAATGCTCTTAACTAGAATGGATTATTGTCTTCTAAAAAGTTCTATAGACTGATTTTTCGTATTGTACGAAAACGATCTTTGGAAACTATTTAAGTGATCGCTATGGAAGCGGAAATATTCTAATCAAAGGTATATGCGATTTGTTATTATTTATTCTGTTTAAAATATAAAATTAGCAACTAGGCAACCGTTTATTTCTAATATAGAAAATGTTGATTATTACATTCCTTGAGAGTTTATATAATATTACATATTATTCAGTGTATGAAAATGGGATATATATAGTATATGTGTATAATTCAATTACGAATTGTGTGTTGATAGTTATTATGCAAAAAATAAATTATTTTTGTTGATATTTATTTAAAATTACAAATTAGTTTTATGAAATTTTTCAAAGATATTTGATATCGTTTTCTATTACATGAAGTAAGTGAAACACTATTATTTTAACGAATGTGTATTTTATAATCACAAGTAAAATTATTATTAACTCTTCAGTTTCTTAAAAATCATAACCTATCTCAACTAAAGCTGTTTTTAAAAATTAAAAATCAGGGGTCAACGATGTAAGTACCTCCTTATTTCTTGCATACCATATCAGAAAGATCACTGAGTTTTATTAAAATTTTCGATTAAACACTCCAAATTTTGATTCTTTCGTAAAATGTGATTCTTTAACAACGTTTTCACAAAAAGCCAGACTTAGAAAAAGTTTTTCTGTTGCTAAAAGAGCTTTCAAGCATGATATTTATTCCGTTACGTATCATTGGTACTAATCGCTCTGCTCCCAATGCAACGTCATCAACGCATCCGCTCTTTGTGAGCCTAACCTTATACTCTCAAGTAACCTTGGGTACTCATTTTATTCAGAAATTTAAGCTCTACAACTATCGTATTACAATGTTTTTGACAGCGTCAGTTGTTTTTGAGATATTTCTCGATTATTGAAAAAAGTCCTATTTTCTGGCTACAAATCTGCACGCAGCTGCTCACCTCGCCGGAGGGGGAAAACTTATATGTTCATTCCAGACCTAAACTGAAGGGATTAAAACAATTTCCAGCTCTCCCCTAATTCCGAATTCAACTACCCAACCACTGGGCTATATGCCGCATGAAATGACAGAATGAAACATTGGGAATATTTAAACCGAAAGTCTTTGGGTGGAAACTGTTCAAACACTTTCACGCCAATAATTTAAAGTATACGAACTTTCGTATAATTATTGAATATATTCTATGTCTTCCCGGCACTAATGTACCCGTAGAAAGGGTCTTTATTCTTATGAATAAGTCGTGGACGAGCTTAGAAAAACACGGTTGCAAGCCGCAGTTTATAAAGCGACGTTAATTACGAAACTAAATTTTAAGAAATTCTGGCAAGAATTTCATTCTTTTTTAAATCAACACCAAATATATTGAAGCATAAATGTGTTCTTCAGAAAAATACAAGATCACATGAATTATTTATTCCTGTTCTTTTTCATTAATAAATAGAAACGGAAGAAATATGTTTTCTTGAATTCACATAATGTTACCTAAAAATTAAAAAAATGTCCTGTTTTGAGAGAAAAAATCAAGAGTCACTTTCTGTATACCGTAGATAAAGCATAAAATTGTCAATTCTTTAATATCGAACGTTCTTGGAATCATTCGGAGGTACTTACTTTCCTTTTGTTTTATCCTTTCATTTTGATGCACTCGTAGAATCGAGCATATAATAAGGAAGCACTTTGGCGTAGCAAATATTTTATTAAATAAGTTCTAAAATTAGCGAGCAGTTGCAGAAGTTCTCATAACAAAAGCATAGAATAATCAGCATTCGAGTTCGTTGGTCTCTTTTGTGGTGCAAAAAAGTTAAAGGATACAGAAATATTTATTTCTTCACTTCATCCTTGGTTTTTCCTCTTTGACAACCATTGCGGTTTTCAACTCGGAAGTTCCCGAGCGTAGAATGTTCTTTAAATATGCCGGGTGCGAGGAGAGAATGCTATTCATGGAACATAACGACGACGTTGTGAATGAACTTGAATTTTTTTATTTTTAACGAGAGCCGGGCGATGGTTGTTTATCTCCATTCTTTCAAAAATGAAAATTAAGGAGCGTATTTAGTTGAATCTTTTCGTTTTGAATTACAAAAAGGCATGGTTTTTAATTCTGAGAATGAATTTTAGAATGCTAATTAAATCAGTCGAATAAATAACTACCTTCCTTTCCCTCTTTTAATATATGCTTCTATTACAAGTAAGCAATCTGTTTTTAAAACAATGTATATGTTTGTCATCTTTTAATATAATTTGCTGACGCGCCAACTGTGTTTGGCGCCTTGGCGGGATTGCCAATTGTAAACGCCAAAGATTGTTTACTTTTTACTTTCTCGTATACGAAGTATACAAAGAGAAAGTATTGTAATCGTCAAAAAATTCGAACTCGAGATTTTGACGAATCTCCACGTTTTAGACCGCCCTGATTCCGAAAAACACAATTTTGGAATTATGTCTGTCTGTGTGTGTGTCTGTGTGTGTGTCTGTATGTGTGTCTGTGTGTGTGTCTGTGAACACGATAACTCGAAAACTATTAGAGCTACGGGGATGAAATTTGGTATGTGGTCTTTAAACATAATTTGTAGGTTTCTATCAAATTTTGGACGAAATCCGTCAACGGGAAGTCTGTCTGTCTGTATGTTCGAGGTCATGCGAACGCTATAACTTCAAAACTTGAAAAGCCAGATGGATAAAATTTTATACACAGTTTTATCGTCATGAATGTAGGTCCGTATAAAATTTTGGGTCAAATCCGTCAAAGGGTTGACTGTCTGTCGGTCTGTATAATCGCATACTTGTTCAGTTTTGAAACAACTCCCTGCGCATGCCTACTGGTGGCAATGCCTGTGCAAGAAAGGGACGCTCCGAAACTTGGCAGTTTGCCAAAAACCAATTCTGGAGTGATTTTGTAAGGAAGCAAACATTTAGGGAGTCTCGCCAGGTCCTGTTGCGCAAAAGAATGAGCAGAGGATTTGAATTTGTTTTGATCCTTCAAACCACGCGTGGTTCCAACTTTGGTTTACTTGTGACGGAAGTTTATTTGACGTCTTTTATTATTCTAGTTTTCTCTACATGTGTTAGGAGTATACGAGAAAGTTTAGGGGAGACCACTCCCGCTGGTTGTTAAAAGCGTTCAGGATTTGACGGTGTAATGACGTGTGAGCAAAGGGCTCAGAACTGTTATAATCCGGAATAAAGAAATTGAATGGAATTTGTGTGAAGAAGATTTGTTCAGGATCTGTTGATCTATTAAGATGCCTGTGAGTATAGGGCTCACTGTTGAAGGCTAGAATTCCTGAATATTCACACTGGTCCGTCACAACAAACATAATTCTTAAGAGAAAAAAAGAATAAAAGTCAATCTCATCTAGATGGTATTTGCATGAACTAATTGGTACCCATTCTGTCCATCTAATTCAGCTTTTAAAAACGCTTTCTCGTTTTGACTCGCGGCACGAATTCAAAATTAAGTAGGTGTTTAGGTACTTGATATGTGTCGCGTGTCCATGAATGACTGCTTTATCTATATTTCCAGTCGTGTTTTGGCGAAAAAAGAGAATGGATTGTTTCATTTTCGTTTCAGCGAAAGTCATTACTTAGTTAAAATGAAGAGGAATTATACAGATTGAATTATTTTCTTTGTTGGTTGTAATTAAGTCTAAATCGTAAAACACGAATATGTGAACGAAATGCTTCTAAATAGTATTTTATCGGAACAAATTTCGGTGTCGCCGAGTTGATTCACGTCGTTTTTATCTCGTGCTCTGGCGCTGAACGGCCTTTCATCCACACCACCACTCCTTTTAAACTAGTGATTTTGAGTAACTACTACTAAGTGACATGGCATGATTGAGAATCTGTACCATCACTACTTGTTAATATTCTTGAACTTCTTTTTTTTTTTCTCATTTCTTTTTCTATTGTTTACCTTTCAGATACTAATTAGAAATAACTTGTCCATATTAAGTGAAAATTACCTGTGTCAAGTCAATTTATTGCAGCAAATCAAGGAATGGAGATTATAGGCCGTACGGCCCAGGCTCTCCTGACAAATGCTATATCGATGGTTCTACTAAATATCTGCGCAAGTTGATCATCTTTTATACATTTTTACACTTAAGAAACCAGTGGGCGTGGTCTTCCCTAAACTTTCTCGTATACTTCTCAAAAATTTGTCATGTGGATAAAAAATTCGAACCTACTGTAACCCAGAATGCAATGACTATCGGAAGGTTTTTCATTGTAGTTTAGAGCGATTGTAAAATATTTAGACGAAGAATCGTATTCAAAAAGACGCGTATTTATTAAACCTTGGCAATAGTTCTTTTCTATCACACTCCAGCAAGCTCCGCTAATGCGAGGGCGTGAGCGAGCGAAAAGCCAACATATAACAGGATAAAATGACCTCGTTCGCTATCGCTGAATAGCTTGCGCATGCGCAGAGATTGCTTCCAGTACACAAGTACAAAAATTTAATATGCAATTTGAACGCCTTTTTTTAACCGATTGCAACGAAATTTGGGCATAGATCTATAATTAATGTTGGCAACCGTCATACCAATTTTTATTAATCTAAGCTAAAGGGTTTAGGAAATATAATTTTTAGAAGTGTGCGATTATAGAGTCCGACAGACCATCAACCCTTCGATGGATTTGGTACAAAATTTAATACGGACCTACATTCATGACGATAAAACTGTGTACCAAATTTTATCCATCTAGCTATTCAAGTTTTTGAGATGTATGTGCACAGACTTCCCGTAGACGGATTTTGTCCAAAATTTGATAAAAACCTACAAATTCTGTGTCAAGATCACATATCCCCGTAGCTTTAATAGTTTTCGAGTTATCGTGTTCACAGACAGACAGACATAATTCCAAAATTGTGTTTTTCGGTCTCGAGGAGACATGCCGATTCGTCAGTCTCGAGTTTGAATTTTTTAACGATTACAATACTTTCTCTTTGTATACTTCTTTGTATTTTTGGGAAATCATAAATTTTATGTTTCATTGTAAATCACCATTCACAATTTTTTACTTTCTCGTATACGAAGTATACAAGGGGAAAGTATTGTAATCGTCAAAATATTCGAACTCGAGATTTTGACGAATCTCCACGTTTTAGATCTCCATGAGTCCGAAAAACACAATTTTGGAATTATGTCTGTCTGTGTGTGAACACGATAACTCGAAAACTATCAGAGCTACAGGGATGAAATTTGGTATGTTGTTTTTAAACATAATTTGTAGGTTTCTATCAAATTTTCGACAAAATCCGTCAACGGGAAGTCTGTCTGTTTGTCCGCGGTCATGTGAACGCTATAACTCAAACTTGAATAGCTAGGTGGATAAAATTTGGTACACAGTTTTATCGTCATGAATGTAGGTCCGTATAAAAGTTTGGACCAAATGCGTCAAAGGGTTGATTTGTCCGTCGGTCTGTATAATCGTATACTTGTATGTCATAAGCCCTTTGGTTTCGATAAATAAAACTTGGTATCACGGATGCTAACATTAATTATAGATCTGTGCCCAAATTTCGTTCCAATCGGTTAAAAAACGGGTGTTCAAAATGCATATTTAGTTGAAAATGCACATTGCCACTGTGTGTTGGCGAGCGTTTCGCTTATTTTACTTAAGTTAGTATGGTTGGCGTTTGACCTTTCGGTCTACGAAGGAAATTGTAGCGAGCCGCAAACACGTGCTTCGGAAATTCCCTGAATCGAAACTTCGTTCTGATATTCTCCAGATGGAAGGTACGGTGAAATCTTGCGCGATTTCTGTCTGTAGTAAGATTTCGTTCTCAAAAACGTTGTGGTACCTCTGCGCGCTTAAAAATTGAGAACATGCGCAATTCTTTTTGCAAATTATTAAGTTTTTGGGAACTCGTGAATTTGATACGTTTCATTGTAAATCACCATTCATAATTTTTTTTCAAAATAACCAGGCCTTGGGTAAATACCCCAATAATATTTACCTACCCACTCGGTGTTTACCCACCCCGCATTACTGGTCGTATGATTGAAAGTTTCGGGGAGGCCACTCCCCGCTGGTGTATTCCGTGTGTTCTTGTAGGATCCGAATGATTAAGAAATAACCAAATGTCTGTTTTGCTGAATAGGAAATTATATTATTCCCTTTCGCTGATATTTAATAGGCCTTCTCTATGAATTCCCATTTGGTAGTGCCAATATTTAATATTTTTTAGTAAATTTTTTCTTATTGAAAACACTAATATTTCTAGGCTGTTGTGGTGTGTTTTTAAATTTAAAATCAAACTTGCAGTTAAGCTTTTTTTATATTCAACCCTAATCTCCTGTCTGCCACAAAGGACGTTTCTTGTTCAATTTTATGACTTTCTTCACATCTTCCACTCGGGGTTGAGTCACTCGAAAAGGCCTGGTTATTGTCAAGATCCTCTCACGCTTTTCTTTTAGCGCGGGATTTGTTGGAACTGTGTCGAAGGGATGCTCCGTTTCATCCTTCCGTTTTTACTTTCTCGTATACGAAGTATACAAAGAGAAAGTATTGTAATCGTCAAAAAATTCGAACTCGAGATTTTGACGAATCTCCACGTTTTAGACCTCCCCGAGTCCGAAAAACACAATTTGGGAATTATGTCTGTGAACACGATAACTCGAAAACTATTAGAGCTACGGGGATATGTGATCATGACATATAATTTGTAGGTTTCTATCAAATTTTGGACAAAATGCGTCGACGGGAAGTCTGTCTGTCGGCCTGTATAATCGCATACTTGTAAAAATTATATCTCCTCAACCCTTTGGCTTAGATAAATAAAAATTGGAATGATAGTAGCTAACATTAATTATAGGTCTGCGCCCAAATTTCGTTTCAATTGGTTAAGAAAAAGGCGTTCAAATTGCATAATTAATTTTTCTAATCTGATTCTCCATACGCATGCGTAGCAACCTCTGTGCACGTGGATGGATTACGTCACTTTTTCCTTGTTTTACTTGAGTAGTGGAAGCAATCTCTGCGCATGTGCAAGCTATTCTGCGGTAACGGAACGAGGTCATTTGCTCCGTTTCTCCTCCGCACGCTAAGCTTGCATTGCTCGAGTTCGATAAAAAAATAAATATTGCTAAGTTTTAATACATACGCATCTCTTGGAATATGATTCTTCACCTCAATATTTTATTTATCACTATAATCTACAATGAAAAACCTTCTGATAGTCATTGCACTCTGGGTTACAGTTGGTTCGAACTTTTTATCGACGCAGGGGGAAGGGAAATGAAAAATGTTTGAGAAGTATACGAGAAAGTTTAGGGGAGGCCACTCCCGCTGGTTCGATAAAGATCATGCATTTTTTTTTTTTTTTTGACACGTATGGGAATTATTGCATACCATTTCCTTTGAGGATTAAATATATTCTTAGGTGCAAAATCAGTTCTTGAAAACATTATTCTCAAATATTTCATTAATCCAACGATTTTGTTTGAAGATTTCGTGAAACACAGGATGTTATGAAATTTTTTCCATGATATTCCGATTTATCAGGGTTTCATTTAATTTGAGAAAATGCAATTTCAAAATTTATGCTTATCATTTTAATTCAACTTAAATTTTGTTTCATCCATAAAAGAATTGTAATTCATTACTAAAAGTTCTGCTGTGTGACTCTTGTAATTCTCTTCACTGAAGTAAGAAATTTTTAAAAGAAATTACGTAGTTGAAAGAACTGTTGCCATCATGGCCGGCCCGAACAAAAGCGGGGCCTGATGCAAAGATGACTTGCGGGGCTTTGAAACAAATTTCGTGCAACAGAATAATAATTTATTGTATATTACTTTATATTACATTGCACAAATTGGTTTAATAAGGATTTAAGGAACATGATGAATAATTAAATTATTTTTATAAATATTTCTATTGCGTACAAAATCGTTAATAAATCAAATAATAAAAATAATTGCTTCATAAACTTATAAAATGCCAACATACCCAGTGGCAGAATGCTTTTCAATAGTCTGCAACGGAGGTTGGGTCTCTTAAAAATAGTCTGCAGAATAGTGCGCGACTATAAATATTTTGCTTTCTTTTTTTGAAATATTTATATCAACCTACAACTATTAAAATACGACAAACATAAATTAAAAACCATATAACATCTTTATTATTTGTATAATATAATTTTATAAATTAATAAACAAAAGCATATGAAGATAAATCTTTTCTTTGGGCAGATAATTAACAATAATGAAGTATCAAGTTGTTTCAGAAGTAATATTAAGCATACTATACAAATACCTATGCAGAAAATTATATTTGGGTACTTTTCCGTTTTAAACACAGCACTTGGTGTCTTTCTGTTTTGGTGCATTTTTCAAAACAATACATCACTAGCTCATATAAATGATTATTCTTCAATATGTTGGATGCTATTTAAAGATTTATGCCTCCTGTTTATTGTATAAAAAAAATAAGTATGCCAAAAAATGTCTTTCTTGTATGTTTTTAATTTAAAATGCAATAAATAATTGCTTTTTTTACAAAACAAAAACTTTGAAACTTTTTAGCACATTTATCCTGATATGCATTTTAATGGTTTGTATGCAAACTGATAAATTGTTCTGCAATTATACATATATAAGATTTCATAGTATCATTGTTTATTATTTACAAGGAAGAACAGAGTTGTCTTCCTCTAAAATTCTTGATACAACTTTTGATTTTATGGAATTTTGCATTTGAACATATGTAGATACATTTTGAAAGTGTGTGTAATAATGAATTCCATATTTCTTAACTAATGCTTAGAACATTTAAAATTGGGGCAATCTTGGCTTGAACTCTGTTCCTCGTCTTTATCAATTTCAGAATTTGTTCTTTTTTTGGCTCCCGTTTTTAAAAAATGATTGATTTGCAGCCGTAGAGATCGATCGAAACTTCGGAGGTGTATTTTCAGGCTGGCGTAAATAATGCTGCTTTAGGTTTTTTCGTAATAATGTAGCATCGCAATCAAAACAGCGAATTTTATCTATATTCGCAGCCATCTCAAAGTAAAAACCACGTGTTATTTCCAGAAACCAAAGGCTCCGTGCTAGAGACGTATCGGAATGAAAGGCGTAGAAAACATTGGCCGTGACCAATACCGATATGAGGCAGTCAGCGTACTTCAAGGTCAAATCGCGGTCAGCTAGGGAAGTCCATTCAGCATAGGGAAGAAAGGGGGGGGGGCTAGAGGATTGCATATTTTAGCAATGTGAGTAATATAATAATTGCTAAGTTCTTTAGAAAGTGTGATTAATAACTTTGCTATTTTTCACGATGGGATTTATTTTATGAGCACATGATAAACTTTATTACAAAATAGTCTGCAGACACTGTTCCAAAATCTGCGACGTACGACGCAGCGTCGCGGTGTTTCTGCTTTTGGGCCTCCAATTATTATATATACATTTTAAATTTGATCATGATGCTTTTATAATTATTTCAAGGCTTTATTTAGTATATTTTGAAGGAGAAAACCACTGTTATTATGATTTAACAAAGGAAAACATCACACGAAAGCTTCAGCAATGACTGAGAGCTTAATGAAGAACTACGACTTTCAGTTTAATACTTATTATTTAATTACGCATAATTGAAGTGATAATAAATAGATAAAAAGGTTTAGATATATTTCAATTTTTTAGATGTTTAAGGTTAGTCATAATCATTAATGTCTGTTTGCTTACTGTCACTTTCCTCCACTTGAAACTTTTGATATTCTTCCTCCGAGTCAACTTCTAAAATTATCTCCTCCATCCTGATATCGATTTCAACCTCTTGGTTAGCTAAGTTGGTAATGATGCTATCTTCTAGAGAATTGGTACACCCTTGTCCTTTGTAGCGATAGCAAATCGTAGAACATTTAATACCAGATTTCCTACAGGTGCAAGTCAAATTACACACTTTTGCGCACTTGCAATGATATCATAGAGAGAAGGGCTGGAGCAGCTGAGTCCTTGTGGGTGGTGACTGAGAACAATCCATGTTTGGTTTCTTTCCAACACCAATCTAAGGGCCTTTTGGCAAATCCACTCCCATGTTGAACCTGTAGGTATGCGCGGAGAGAGTGTTCACGTGCAGCTGCTGTACTGGGAGGGAGAAATACTAAAATGAAATTATTTTTTACTAGTGATTTTTGAAAAAGTTTAAATATCCGAGAATCCCTTTTTTCTTCACTTTTCTTTCTCCCATACAAGGCTATCAAAACTTTATATCCTGCGTCATCTATGTCGCCCGGGCATGCATTTTCATCACGGAAAATGTTCACAACTTGTTGCAGTTCAGAACACTGATTAATTTCTTCTTCACCTTGCAAGAAGAAAAGAGCAGGTATGGTATCTCAACCACTGAACGCACGAAAAAACAAAATATTGTCCCTTATTTGTGGAGCAATGTTCAGGGTTGCTGCACACTTCTGCTTTACCTCTCCCAGGCTTTAAGAAGAAAATGTTTTCGGAATTAGTAGATGCTGCTATTATAACCAAGAGGTCGATATCTTCAACAACCACAACACTTGCGACCTTTTCTCTATTTCCAAAGCACTTTTGATTATTAGGTAATCAGCATATTCCTGAACTTGCTTCACAACAAAACCTTCATTTTGGAACTTAATGCATAACATATTTATAAGTCTTTGCTTGTTCTTATAATTTGATCAAAAAATTTTTTTGGGACATAGTGACTGACATCGATTCATCAAACATAACATAACCAGACATGTGTTTCTTTGTTCGTCTGATACGTTCTACCGATTTTGTACTTTTCACTGCATCTTCAGGGTAATCGTCAAAAACTATTGTGGCCCCTTCATTGAAGTGCTTTTTGGCGTAATCAACATTTCTCCAGGATGAAGGGAAATTATTCCTTTGCCTGCCATAACGCACGATGTAACAGAAATACACCATTAACCATATTACATGCTCAAGTGAAATGCGCATCAGTCTCAATAGAAAATAAGCTTAAAATACTGACTTGCGGGTCTTGCGCAGTCATCCTTCATCAAAGAGTGACAATGGGAAATGGGCCAGCTCAAATTCAAAATAACTGCATCAAACTTTTTAGGAGAGATTCTTCTGAATATTGTGCCTGGATTCACAGAAATTAACTCATCATGAACTTTCGTCTTGGAAGTGAAACCACGAATAGACATTACTCGGTTTTTCCGTTTACATGTAACAACGGTAAAATTATTACCAACAGTTTTTGACAAACAATATACTCCGATTTCATAAGCTTTGTGTCAATTTATACTTCCATCTGCCACAATACCATTTGCTATAGATGCGAAGTGTTCACAAAAAAATCCTTTCATTGATGTCCGAAGGATCCTGAAGTTCGGAAACTTTGGATTTATAGATGCAAAAGAAAATATCTGTTTAATCTCTCTCTTAAGATCTTAAAGATGTCTTAAACATTCCATATTTCGATTCCTTCGTGTGTGACTCTTTAGCAACGTTTCCACAAAATGTCAGGCTTAGAAAAAGTTTTTCTGTTGCTAAAAGAGCTCTGAAACATGATATTTATTCCGTTACGTATCATTGGAACTAAACGGTGTACTCTCAAAGCGACGTCACCAACGCATCCTCTCTCTGTGTTTGTATTTTAATTATCGATGGATGATGAACGTGTTTCCCATATGCCCAGGTGGGTAAATATTCACTAATCGGCCACAACAATAACAATGTCCCTTGTACATTGCAACTTGCTTTCTTAAAAGAGAACTGGGAACTTTCATTCCTTCAGAGTCTTTCTTTAAAGTTGGTTGTATATTACTCTTCTCCGTTCGTGGCAATTTCGTTTATGGTAATTTTTTTATTGAAATCATTTTTTAAAATTTCAAGCGCAGTTTATAATTTTTGAAGATTTCTTTTGCAAAATAATCGGTAATTTATTTAAAATGCCGTGCAATATCTGAATGCAGAAGAATATTTTAGTCATTTTGAAGAACTTCCCTCGGATGAGAAATCCGTTGCTTCTAATTAATAAGCACGTTTTCAACCCTTGCTGAAGCATTCATGTGATGTTTTCCTTTGTTAAATCATAATAACAGTGGTTTTCTCCTTCAAAATATACTAAATAAAGCCTTGAAATGCTTATAAAAGCATCATGATCAAATTTAAAATGTATATATAATAATTGGAGGTAGGGTGAGCCTATAAATTGGTGCGTTCTCGCTTCAAGCGTTTGATTAGCGATTTAGGCAGTACTTTGAAGCGCAGTTGTGAGCTTAATTTTGATTGAATATAATAAGTGTTGGTACTCATTTTATTCAGAATATTAAGCTCTACAACTTTTGTAAGACAATGTTTTTTATAGCTTGAGTTGTTTTTGAGATATTCCTCGATTATTGAAAAAAGTCCTATTTTCTGACTACAAATCTGCACGCAGCGGCTAACGCTCACCAGGGTGGCGACAGAACCGGGAAATCAGGGATATCAGGGAAAAGTCAGGGAATTTTATCGATCTGGAAAAATCAGGGAGATTCGTAAAAATATCTAAAAATCAGGGAAATTAATAGTTACTTGTTTCTTGAGTTATCTATAAATTAGTACCATATGTCTAGCATTATATGCAATGATAAATGGAATAAAAAAAACTTATATTTATTTATAAAAGCATAAGTTTTTGATTAGAGCAATTAATTTCGTATGATTTGTTAAAGAATAAAGACTTGAAGTAATATTTTGGCAGTTTCTCTTGTTTAAATCTTTGCAAATATCTATATTATTTACGTGCGTATATTTATACTATTTTTTTATTTATGCTGCAACATGTTGTTCTGGTACTCATGCAAAGAGCACTAATTAGTTATTGAACTGTTTTAAAGTTTTGAGCAAAGATCATAGTAACCGTTACTGTTATTATAATGTAACTTGTGTTGCAAAGAGTAGTTTTAATGTTTGTTGGAATTCTTATGCAGTTTTAGAAGCAAAGTATTTTGTTAAAATTTCCAGTATTTTTTACTATAAGAAATGTTACTGTTGTATACTATTTTAATAGATTTGTTTAGGATGTTCATCAATTTTTAAAAAATTAAATTTCATAAAAATATATTATTTTTTCATATTAAATAACTGGTAAAAGTGTTTTTAATAATGTATATTGTACACATACAGTAGGGAGAAAGCCAGGAAACTAATATAATTAATAGTCGTAAATCAGGGAAATGTTGTAAGTTTAGTCAGGAAAATCAGGGAAAAGTCAGGGAAATTTTTTTCACAGTTTCTGTAGCCACCCTGCGTCACCTCGCTGGAGGGGGGAAACTTAGTATGTTAAACTGAAGGAATTAAAACAATTTCCAGCTTTCCCCTAATTAATTCCTAATTCAACTACCCAACCACTGGGCTAGTGTGCAATAGTTTCATTTAGAGCGCACCAAGGTGACACTCGCCAAGATGGAATTCGGGTCAAACACCGAGCGCCAAATAAGTAGGGCCCTGCATTTGCGGACGGACAGACTTCCCGTGGACATATTTTGTCCAAAATTTGATAGAAACCTACAAATTATGTGTCAAGTTCACATACCAAATTTCATCCTTTTATCTTTAATAGTTTTCCAGTTATCGTGTTCACAGACACACAGACAGACATAATTCCAAAATTGTGTTTTTCGCTCCCAAGGAGGTCTAAAATGTGGAGATTCTTCAAAATCTCGGGTTCGAATATTTTGACGATTGCAATACTTTCTCTTCGTATACGAGAAAGTAAAAAATTGACAATTTTTTCTTGAAATATTTAATATTTTAAATATTTTTTTATTTGTGCGTGTTTGCACGTGGAAATTTCTGTTGGATAATAAGTTGACCTTTGAGACAAAGTCAAAATAAAGTTTAGCTGCGTTTATGCGCGGTCTAATTTGGAATTTTACTTTCTTCTTCAGTCTCTCAGCTAGTTCTGCTCAAAAGATGTCTCTTTGAAAAATAAAAATAAGCTATTCTTCTGCGAAATATTCGAAGGAAGAACTCATACAGCATGTTACAATGAAATACAGTGCAACATAATGTTCGGAGGAGATGTATAATGAAATTAAACAAAACAATATTCATTCATTTTGGATAAGTCTGAAACAAAGATGGTTGAGAAGTTAACGCGACAAAAAAGAAAATTTGTAATGAATTGTGAGAAGTGGTTCTCGTATTATTTTTTTGTAATTCATTTTAAGATTTGATGTTCTTTATGTAACATTTATATTCTACTCATGAAATTCTTTCACTTTTGAATCATTATGAGAGGTATTGGTATTTATCCTCCAAAGTTAGTAGACAAAAATTTGAACTGTTTGAATTATGAAAAAAATACTTATAAATTAAATACTTTACTAAAATTCAATAATCCTAATTTTTAGACTGTTTCCTTCATTTAATAAAATTTTCTTGAGTTTTTTAATATTTTTTCAGCTATTGTGAGCTTTTGAGGAGATTGCAACAGATTCTTCCGTCGAGAACAATGGAGAAGAATTTAAAAATTTGTCACAAATCAAAAAATACCCAACAGAATATTACGAAATTTCATGGGAGATAACCGAAGTCTATTCCCTTTAAACTGTGTAAATTTCAAGGTTCTGCTGTTTCTAGTTTCTATTCTATGAGTTTTGTCTCTCTAGAAAGCGAAACTGAACCACTGTGCGGCGTTGCCCGTGGAATCGGGACTTCAACAAAATAAAAATCGCCTAAAATGACACGAAAGGTTTTGAAAACAAAATCAAAATAAAAGATGCAAATTATTGATTTTCCCACTTATTTTTAAAGGCGATAATGACATTTGAACTGCAGGAAAACAGTACAGAGTACCAAATAAACCAGTATTTTCGAAATAAAATTTTTAAGATTTAAAAGATGGTTTCCTATAAACCAGGTAAACTGTTAAAGAATGAAAACCGAATGAAAGTTTAAACGATTTCAGATGGAGCAATGGAGATTCAAACGGGTCATTCCATGTCAAATGATCCAGAAAAAAAATAATTGGCTGCTTGACCATTTTATAATCAAATGACTTTTTGTATGTTGATTCCTACATAATTAGAGAGTGCAAAAAGACTAATTTTAATTTTTTTATCTTTTTCTGAATTCCGATGGCAGCCATTTTTGTTTTGCAAAACATGCTGATTTTTGCGTTTGTAGGGGTTTGCGTTAACTTTTATTACTCGGAACTGGTGATCCCGAGCTTGATGAAACAAAAACTTGTTTATTCAGGAAGATACAGCCTTTATTATCACCAGTACACATTTAAGGAAAATTTTATCCCAAATAGCAAAAATCAAGTTAAAAGTTTGACTTTAAAAATGACAAATTTTCAATTTTTGAAGGCGTATAATTCCCAAAAGGAATCTATTCTCCATATTACTTTTGTGGGGATGTGTAGCTAGCTACCTTAATGTACTATATTTATAAAAAAATTTCAACCCCTGAGATTTGCTTCTTTTAAGAGTTACGGGTTTCCAAAATCCGAAAATTTCAAAAAAATTCAAATTTTGACACCTTATATCTTTGTTGGGGCAGAGTTTAAAAATCTGAAATTTTTACAGATAAACCCTCTATGGTGTATTAGACTGCTGCAAAAATTTCATGTTTGATATTTATCTGCAAGTCAAGTTAGAGGACTTTAAAAATCCCATAAAAAACGTATTTTTTGCCGAAAATGACGAAGCATTAATTTGACTAAATATTATTTTTATCATCAATAAATTATAATATGACCTAAAATAATAGAAATATGAATTAAAAGGTAAAAAGTATAAATAAGAAACAGAATATTAAAACAAAAAACGATAACAATACACCTTTTTGTGTGCTCAACGCAACAGCATCAAATGATTGCATCAACAAAAAAAATTACAACAATTAATATTTAGAACACATAAAATGGAATTTAGAATGTAAAAGAGATTATTCAAAGTGGAAGGAATGGATAAGAACCCGAATGACTAACTTTTTCAAAGACCACTCGCCATAGGAGTTCTAAAATGGACAAAATTTTCTGTCAAGGGTAAGATTATAAATCAAAAGTATACCCTTTGTGGCCTGAATTCTCAAGTAATATTTGTAATTAAAATTACAATTCAAATTAATTCTTATGGCATTTATATTTTCAATTAATGCACCATTTGGTGCATTAATTTTACTTCATATTTATTCTGTTAAGTTATAACATTATATTATGTCATGTTTCTATTTATAAGATAATCTCTTAAAATGCTGTAGGCCTAATATACTTATTCAACAAAATGTGTGGATGTTCAGACCTGTTCACAAACTTTTGTGATAGATAGACTTCAACAAACCAAAGCAAGTCTCCAGTGACCGTACAATGACAAAATATTGACACCAGCAGAAATGTTTGAATTTTGTCTCGAACATTTAAAAGGAATCGCCTTCACTTACATAAGAGATGAAGAAATCATTCAACATCATAACAATAAATTTCTTGACCAATTTGAAAACTCTGTGGCAATTACTGGTACAAGGCGTTTCCACTGTTTTGTTCCTGTGTCAGAGAGTAACCTGAAGTGCTTCATTTCTTCACAAGCTACGGAATATGAAATTCATTCCACAACATAAGCTGTACAAATAACACTTCACACAAGATATTCTATTGCATGTGTATGTGATGGTCAATGGTGGCTCGCAGAAGTGAATGACATTAGAGATATAAATAAAGATGTGCTTGTAACATTTTATAATCTCCGCCGGTCCAAGGACAGCTTTTAAGAAAAAGGAGAAAGACCAGACTTTCCATGAACAATGTTTTAAGGAAATTAAGTGCCTTAGAACTACAACAACTACTGGAAGGACACATAACATTCCCCCAAAACTAAGTGAAGAAATATCAAAACTTCTTAATGAATACAAATCAAGGTAGAACGATAAACCTGACTCACGTGTATAGTATATCCATACTTTTGTGATGTGTTAGTTGTAAATAATATATCGATACTTTTATTTGAAGTTTTAAAGTATTTTAGCAATGGTAACCATAGTAAAAACTGTGTTATAAAATAAGTGAATAGAGAAGCCTCAATTATACTGTGGAACCTAAAGTGACCATGAAACATATTCAAATTTTTCAACTTCATTATACATTTAAAGTGTGCACAAGCTACTTCATGTAAAAAAGGTAAGTTTATATGTAATAGGTAATAGTAGTTATATCATATTAAAATTTATTAATGATAAAAATAGTACTTAGTCAAATTTATGCTCCGCCATATTTGCCAAAAAATACATTTTTTATGGGATTTTTAAAGTCTTCTAACTTGAGTTGTAGATAAATATCAAACATGAAATTTTTACAGCAATATAATACACTATAGAGGGTTTATCTGTAAAAATTTCAGATTTTTAAACTTTGCCCCAACAAAGATATAAGGTGTCAAAATTTGGGGTTTTTTTGAAATTTTTGGATTTTGAAAGCCAGTAGCTCTTAAAAGAAGCAAATCTCAGGGTTGAAATTTTGTGTAAATACAGTACATTAAAGTAGCTATACATCTCCACAAAAGTAATATGGAGAATAGATTCCTTTTGGGAATTATACGCCTTCAAAAATTGAAAATTTGTCATTTTTAAAGTCAAACTTTTAAGCTGATTTTTGCTATTTGGGATACAATTTTCCTTAAATGTGTACTGGAGTACTAATAAAGGCTGTTTCTTCCTGAATAAACTGGTTTTTGTTTCATCAACCTCAAGTTCACCCGTTCCGAGTAATATAAGTTAACGCAAACCCCTACAAACACTAAAATCGGCATGTTTTGTAAAACAAAATTGGCTGCCATCGGAATTCAGAAAGAGATAAAAAATTGAAATTAGTCTTTTTGAACTCTCTAATTATGTAGGAATCAACATACAAAAAATCATTTGATTATAAAATGGTCAAGCAACCAGCTCTGGATCACTTGACATGGAATGACCCAAACATAATTTCTATAGTATTTAAATATATTCAAAATAAATCAGTGAAGAGAAGGGAAAAAAAATGATGAAATCTTCCACTTCAGTTTTAAACTTTAAAGCCAAATTAGGTAAACAACTCCCTGAATTCATATTTAACGAAACCTGGTTTTAATTTGTATAAAAGTTTTTTTTTTTTCCTTTGTTGGCAAACTTCCTTGTTTTGATTTATAAAAACAACGAAAAAAAATCATTTCCTGGCTTTTCTACGTTTTTCACTACTGAATATCAGTCGATCATGTGTCGCCATCTATTGAGCAGAAATCACATGAATCGATTTATTTTTTAAAACTTTCGGACAGGATTTTACAGGATGAGAAGAAAAAAATGGGTTGTAAACAACATCGAAATTCACATTAGAAAATGAAATGAGCAGAAAAAAAATCAAGGAAAAAATAATTAGAAGCAAGAAATATCAAGGAAACTCAAATAAAATTTAAAATTAATTTATTTGAAAGTAAACTTAAACAAATCCAAATAAATTTTAAAGTCATTCGTTTGTAAGTAAGATTTAGATTATTAATATTCAGGGGAAATGATCATGAAGCCTAGGATATCAATGAAACTCAAATAAAAGTGTCTTTATTTGCAAAGAAATCTAAATTTGGAAAGCTACTGGTTTTTAAGTAAAATTCAGATTTAAAAATAAAAATTAGTAAAAAAATAGTGATGTAAATTTATTTTAGGGTCAATTGAAGATCCTATTCTGCACAAAAGCCCCCTTCTAACATCATATGGAAACTTTGATTTACTACAACATAATTGTGAATTGCAGGATTTCAGGATTTACACCAAACAATGCAACTACATTCATCAAATCGAAAACGTAAAACAAAGTAATTTCATTTGATTCTGCAGAAGTCCCATTTTAAAATCTAATGGTTCACATACGGTGTTCTTCCATTTATTTATTTAACTGAAGCTGGTATTTCTTTTTTAGAGTGCTTATGTGTGGATTTATTAATATCAGAATAAAATAGTTTTTTTTCCCTTTTTTTTGTATTAAGGCGTTTAATTTCGTAACGTTTGTTGGAGAAAGTAAGAGACAATATTTGTTGAAAAAAACAGAGGCAGGACATATGAAAATATATGGATCCTGAGGCCTTGCATGACCTCGCTTCTCTCCCATTATTCAAGATGGCCCGTGCAACGCCGTGCCATACAGCTAGTGTATTAGATTTTATGCAAGTATAAAAGATCTTTTTTATCAGAATTATAAGCATTGACTTTCATTTTGCTATTTCATCTCCTAAAAATTTTAGATCACGTTGCTTGTTGTTTCTTCCTCCTTTTTTTTTAAAAAAACACTTTAATTTTTTTTTATTGTAATGTGATTAATGTTTTCTTTTTAGGTTGAGTTTGCTGTTGGAGCCTTAAGCAAGGCCTGCTATGAGAAAATGTTCAAATGGCTGGTGACACGCATCAATAGATCTCTCAATCGAACTAAAAGGCAGGGTGCTTCATTCATTGGCATCCTTGACATTGCTGGCTTTGAAATTTTTGAGGTAAAAAGATTTTACGTGTGCAATAATTGTCCATTCTGTCAGTGTTTACTTATACATAACATTTCCCCCTTTTCTTTCTCCATTAGCTTATTTCTTTTGATCAATTATGCATCAATTATACCAATGAGAAGCTTCAGCAGCTGTTCAACCACACAATGTTTGTATTGGAACAGGAAGAATACCAGAGGGAAGGTATTTAGTGGAGATTCATCGATTTTGGCTTGGATCTTCAGCCTACCATCGATTTAATCGAAAAGGTGAGTTTGTCATTTGTTTCTTAGATTCAAGACATAGTTGATAAATACTAGTGCACTGACTTGTCCACACACGATTGCTGTTTTATTTTTAAAGAAATCAATATGAAGAAGTGAAGGTTGATTTGTGTAATATTTTATTTTCAAGTATTTGTGAAGCACATAATGTCTGAGAATTATTAGACTTGTAATAAAATTACGTAAAAAATGTAGAAGGATAAAAATAAATTTTTGTGATAACTTTTAATCTACTTAATAAATTTATTTGCTTGTAGTATATCCAAGCAATACTGGATCTTCATATTAAGTATAAGTAGTAACAGATGCAATAGCTGTTATTGTATTCAGAGAATAACCATTCTGCAAAATAGAAGTTTGGAAAGCATGTCAGTAATGTGACATAAAAAAATAGCCACTGTATATAGTTTTTTTACATAATTTTCACCTACATCCAGTAATTCTTGACACCCGACATTGAGTCGCAATATTTTCAAACTAAGTTTAGGTGAAAAGCGAATTTGATTTGTTCCCTAATGTCATGATCCAACATTGGTATAGATTCTTAATATATTGTTTTAATACAACAATCCTTAATCTGTATTTAATATACAGTGGTACCTTGAGATACGAGTGCCCTGACATACGAGTTATTTGAGATACGAGCGCTGTCAAGCAGCTAAGTTTTGTTTTGAAATACGAGCGACATTTGAGATACAAGGAATGGCCAGCTGCGACGCTGCACACGGCCCTGTTAGCAATAATATGCTTGCTCCGAGTCTTGCCATCTCTATTTTTAATTAGGAAGAGAAATATTTATCTAAAGTTGTTTACTTACCAGCCGCCGCATGTTTGGTATAAACGCTTTGCGATGTTTACGTTTGCGAGTCGATGCATGTTGATTAATTTCAGTTCACATCGTTCGTGTCTGAAAGACTGCAAGTTTATTGTTTATGCAAATGAGCAATTGAAAATACGCATCGTTTATCGGACATTCACTTACAACGCATGCTCTAGATAAGAGTATTTAAGCTGGAGGTAACTACGGAGAAATTGGCTTCGTTTGTTTAGTTTCGTTTATAGTAGTCTCGAATGTAGTTTCGTTTACAGTATTCTCGTTTCTAATTTTTGTTTACATCTTCTGTCGAGATGTGTAGTCAAGTTAAATATAATCTTAGTTGGAAACGCAAGAGTTGTTTCCATTGATTTAAAGATTACCGATGTGAGTGTAGTTTTCAGTGTTTATGAGTTTGAATTGGAAATGGCAAATATATCAGGACTTATCGGAAACATCGTTACAACGTTTAAAGGTCTGAGCAATCAGTTTAAATCTCGCATCTATTTTTCTAAGCTAGTGAGTTCTTGCTAGTCATCTGTTTAAATTATTCTCACTGGATTCGAGGTGATAGTTTTTCCTGTTGCATTAAATTTTGACTTTAAATGTTTCTATGCATTTATGAATATTAACTTTTAATCTTTGTTGTTTCTTTCATGTTGTTGAAAATAAATGTTGGATTTTACTTAAAAGTTTCTTTCTTGAATTGCAGACTGCATGTTTAGTCAATCACTATTCTAAAGGTCAAGGTTAAACATCTCAGTAATGTTTCTACTGTAATTTAAATAACTCTGCTTAAAGTTTAAATCGTACTATATGCTTTGATGCCTAAGCATCCATGCATGAAGTAAGATAGTCGATGTTTATAGGCGACTATATGGGCCGTCGCCTAACAGGCCCACCCAGTTTACTGCGCCTCGTGCATTATCCCACGTATTCCCCCAGTGTGCTTGTTTACCTCGCTGTCGAAGCATCTTTGCTAAGTTTTTCTAGGGCTTTGCGCTTTTTGTGCATTTACATACTTTATCACATTTCTTTCTATAACCATGGGTCCGAAGAAAGTGAGTGAAAAGGGTCAGTGCTCAGAAGATGATGTCTATTGAATTAAAGCGTGAAATCATAGAAAAAAATGAGCAAGGTGTGCGAGTACCTGACTTGGCGAGGCAGTACGGGCGTAGTACTTCAACGATATGCACTGTGCTTAAACAGAAGGAGTCGATAAAGGGTATAGCGCCAGCTAAGGGCGTTACAATAATTTCTAAGCTCCGGAGCTCTCTCCATGAAAAGATGGAGAAACTGCTGATGGTTTGGGTGACGGAGAAGCAGCTTAAAGGCCATACCTTAACACAGGGCATCATATGCGAGAAGGCACGAGCGATTTACGGTGATTTGCTGAATCGGACCCCGCGCACTTCCACGGACGAGGCATCGGAAGACTCGTTTAAAGCCAGTCGAGGCTGGTTTGACAACTTTAGAAAAAGGACCAGCATTCACTCCGTTGTCAGACATGGTGAGGCAGCAAGTTCGGATGTGAAGGCAGCTGAGGATTATCTCGAAACTTTTTCCGAATTGATAGAAGCCAATGGATACATCCCCCAGCAAGTCTTCAACTGTGACGAAACAGGGCTTACATTTATGTGACCAAAATACAAATACATATGTATGTATACTTTATAAAACCAGTTCTTTTTTGCTTTACATTCTCTTTTATTATGTTTTTATACAATATTTGTCATTTATAAATACATTTTTCTTATTCAAAAACACGTAACAAAAACAATTAGGGGTAGCATTTTTGGGGCTGGAATGGATTAACATAATTTCAATGTGGAAAATTGCTTTGAGATACGAGCAAATTGACATATGAGCAAGGTTACGGAACGAATTAAACTCGTATCTCGAGGTATCACTGTACTTTTTTTATATTTAAAACCCACATCGGTCCGGCATACCCGAAAGGATGTAAGGCCTTTAGCAGGTATTTAATATACTGTAATCGGTTTAAGTATTTGTTTCAATTTTATGAGAACTATTAAAATTCACCTTTTTAAGATGTATTTTTGACAGTTATTTTATATGCTTTTCGTAGTTTGATATTGTTATTCAGATAACTGTAACATTAAGCAATCTTTTTGCTTAGTATCATTGTTTATATTGAATGATGATAAATGTCAATTTTGGTAATGTTACAAGAAGATCAATTTCATTTTTTTCCCTTTGTCTCCCTAGCCTATGGGCATTCTGGCATTATTGGATGAAGAATGCTGGTTCTCTAAAGCAACTGATAGAACTTTTGTTGATAAATTGGAAACTGCTCATGCTATGCATCCCAAGTTTGTGAAATCGGATTTCAGAGGAAACTGTGATTTCAGTATAATCCACTATGCTGGTAAAGTCAGTGCGTTGAATTTTACTAAGTTTTAAATCCGTTCCATAAGTTTCTGGAACACATTAGTAGTTCCAAAAACGCTTTTGCTTGATTTAATATTTTTGATTATTTACTGTCAAGACTGTAAACTTTTGATGTGGTACATTTCGGGTCAATTACTTGGTAACTCAGTGGCTTATGAAAAATATGGATCCATTGAATGATAATGTATCTCTTTTGCAAACCTCTCAAGATCTTTTTGTTGTTCAAATTTGGAAAGACGGTAAGACAATTTCAAATTTTGGTAGATTTACATGTTTCATTTCTTGTTTGGTTCTTTTTCTTTGTTTGAAATGTTCTTGAAAACTGTATTATAATGGAATGCAGATATGTAATAGGCATTATTGTAATGTGATCACATTGCCTTCTCGTCATTTTGGGGGGATTTTTATTTCTATGCTTTTTTTTTTTTACTTTCCCTTCCCCCTGTTGAAGTAAGTTCAGTATACAATTTAAAAAATTTTCCAAAAAGTGGATAAGAAGCAATCTGTTGTTGATCCATTTTTGTTAACATACTGACTTAATTTAAAACATTATTTTTTAGTATTAAAATCTGTCAAATACTCTTCTATAATACCAAATTTTATGACAACTGCGCATGGAACCATAAAATGCTATATGAAATTTGCCTTTTACTGTTTGGATGGATAAATAAAAAGGGGGGTGTCTATTGAATTCTAATTAGTAATTTAATGAGAGGAACTTTTCATCCACTTTCTTTCTGCTGTATTTCTTGTAATTAGTGATCTTAGGATCCAAGTGGTATTTTGTTAATGACCTGAATTAATTCTGCTCTATCGTATTTCATCCTTTTTACCACGTTTTTATTAACTCGGTTTCTTGTCTGTCTGTCTGTCTGTTCGGTACAAATTTTGCAATGAATTTTAAACTCGCTTCCCGATGAGCTGGAGACTTGAAACTTTAAACATAGCTCAGAACTAGATGACTATACAATATTAATTCGCTTTCTTGTTTGTCTGTTAATTTTTTATTTCATATTTCGTGTTTTACCGACCCAGAGCTTCGATAGATGGCACTGTCCAGGCGTCACTCGTGAATAGCGAGGAAGGGAAATCTCGAGTTTGAAGGATTCCAAGAAATCGCGGGGTAACATCGAAGAGTGGATTGAAGTTTGTAGGGGAGGGTTTGCTATACCAGAGTGACAATTTGTTTGCCGTGAAATTCCAGAGGGGGGGGGGAGTAAAATGCTGTTCAGGTGCTAGTTGTTTTCACGAAGGTTTCTGCGTTGAGTAACTTAATTTTTCAGGAAAATAACAATTTTCTATTTATGATCAGGTGAAGAGAAACTGAAGTAAACCTGAAATTTGCCACATGTCTCCATCATAATCTCATCAAGATGGTTAAAATCGATTGCAAAATTTCACACACAGAAGACTAAAAAGCAGAAAATAATTATTTAAATAAAATAAAAATTTTAATATACCACGTTTTTGAAACGGACTAAAAAGTAAAAAATTTCTTCTAGCCCCATACAGATTTAAAGCGAAGAACATGGGGCTCATGCAATATTTAATAGTAAGGAGTGTAGGGAGTAGCTGTCGTTGAGAAAACTCACACAACAGTTCATATAATTTCCATTGCAAAAAAATTGTTAGTGACTGAAATAAACTACTTATGCATCAATTATCTATTGCATGCGCCCAACGTTTTTAGTTTCAAATCTGTATGGGGTTATAAATCTGTATGGGGCTAGAAGAAATTATTTTTTACTTTTTAGTCCGTTTTAAAAACGTGGTATATTAAAATTTTTATTTTATTTAAATAATTATATTAAATTAGGCTCAGTTTTTCAATTGGGTACCAACTCCATAGTGCAAATTTTGAAATGCAGTTGTTTTTTCAAAATATTGTAGAAAAAATTGCAATTGTCCATTTTTTCAAAAATTTATTATTGCATTAAATATGATTATAATATTAAGTAGTCTGTTGCATGTTGTATAAAGGTTTGGTGTTGAGTTTTGCATGGTAAACTGCACACTTTGGAAATTTGCTATAGTGAACCATAAATCCATAAAATGGTATCGGGTTTCCAATTGCATAACTGAGCTGAATTGTTATTTTTCTGAGAAAAAAGGAATGATAATATTTTTTTGAAACAAGTAATAAATGTCTGATGAAAAATTGTATATAGAATTCTAGATTTTTCTCTTATTTTGCAACATATGTGTCTGTTATAGTTTTTAATAATGTTTTTAAAAATTTTGTTATGAAATTCTGTAAAAAATCTTTATGGCTCATTTTTTTTATATTTGATAGTTTTTATACATTAGTTTCTGATACTGCTTTTTATTGAGAGAATAAAATTTTAATCTGAAATTGGAAATTTATCCAACGAGAAGGTCTAATGTGTAAATTCACTAATTAAAACTTTAATATACCATTTTAATAATTTGAAATTCAAGAAGAACAGTGATTCTATTTAAAACTTAGTGTTTCTTACAATGTAGCCTTGTTAATAATGTGTGTGTGTGTGTGTGTGAATGTATTGTAACAGTAAAAATAATTGGATAACATTAATTCATACTTAAATCTTAAGCTGGGAGGCGACTCCTCGAGGAGGGCCGGACATTGCGGCTGATTGGAAAAGCAATTATCATTTGAACATGTACAGAGTCACTAATGATGCTCATATTGAACTTGCAAAAGAAGTTTGAGGAGTTGCTTTCTTTTTTTAGTGGGCTGAAATTTATACTAATCATGTTGGGTCTGTCAATATAAAGCGCTGATTGGATATATTTAGCGGACAATTGTATTATGGCATAACATACTTTCAAAACTAGTGTTAATTGATTGAGATGTATTCAAATGTATGATTTGCCTTAAAATAGATCGCATGATTGTTATGTGTATATCATAAATAATAAAGTTTCGAAATCTTTTTTGTTGGCATGAATAAATTAAGTCTTAAATACTGTCTAAGTGGTGGCTGTATTTTCTTTCTCTTAAGGGAAGAACAGTTTGCAACCAGCTAACAGAAAACTAGAAAGCGTCTGAAGGAAGTAATAGCAATTGGAGGATGAAAGAGCGACATACAGATCAATATAAAGAACAGGTATTTGTAATTTTTTTTGCTTTTTTGCGATGTCATCCTCTTTTGTTGTTTAGTAAAATATTTTTCAATACACTTCTGTGAAATAATGATAATGACATTTAGTTTCAAAAGTATCTCTGGCTATAAGTGAAATGAATTGATTGTAGTTCTATAATTCAAATAAAAAATTTCCGATTACCATTTTTTTAAAAAAATTTATTGAATTTCATTGGGGCTCTTGATAAAGAAAATATCAACAAATTTGATATTTTAAAACATTATTTCTTTTTTTCTTGTGTGGTTTT